>CDFC01060057.1:0-28155 GCA_000826385.1 Acanthamoeba rhysodes | reverse complement strand
CACACACACACACACACACACACACACACACACACACACACACACACACACACACACAGCCAACTTCCTTCCTTGTGCGCGCAGGGAAGCCGTTCGATAAGATCCGTTGCAGCCAATTTCTTTTCCTCGAGGCGGTCATCGCGGATGCCCAGCTCACGTGCGACGCCGCCTTCTCGCCATCGCCTCCGGCCACCGGCCCGCTGACATGACCACGACACACCACAGGGACCGCACTTGTCGATTTGAGATGAAGCGATGGCGGCTGGAGGACCACTACACGCCGATCTACGAGGCTATGGCCAAGCAGAACATGGTGGCCCCGGGCAGCTACGCCCCGGAGCCGGGCACCAACGGACCCCACCCGCTCTACGCGCTCGTCATCGACTTCCTCCGCCAGCGCCCGGAGCTTCTTCTGGACCCCACGGAGGCCGCCTCCCCGGTGCCTGAGGCTCGCAGCGGTGACGACGGACTCGGCGGCGGTGGCGATCACCACATGGTGGTGGCCAAGCCGCGTCTCCCCGAGTCCGTCCTGCACGATCTGATGGCCAAGCCCTTGGGCTGTGTCGCGCGCGTGTTGGAGGTAGGCGCCCCTATATCTCACATCTGCACCGCCGTGATGGATCGGCCTGGCACTGACTGACCTGGCGATGCCCGGCGTCACACGACAGTTGCCCGAGGACCCGGCGGATGCGGTGAAGCGGTGGGACACTGAAGAGAGCCTGCTCGACGCCTGGGTCTTCACGCGCCACGTGCTCTGTGGTTGATGATGGCCCACCAAAAAAACAATCAAAAACAAAAACAAATAAAACAAATAAAAAATAAAAGAAAGGAGAAGGCATTTGAATTCTCGTTAGAAGAAGAGAGTGTGCGAGGATGGCTTCGATGGCGGATTATCGCGAGGGGCGCAGCGAAGTGAAGATGGATCAGCTGCAAGCTCAGAAGTACGAGGAGATCATCGACATGCTGCTCGCTGCCGGATACTTCAGGGCTCGTATTTCGGCCCTCTCCCAATTCGATAAGATCATCGGCGGCCTCACGTGGTGTATCACCGCGAGCAACATCGACGTCGACATCGACCTCTTCTTCGAGGAGGAGGCCCAGATCAAGCAAAAGATGTACAACCTTCACCTCTACACGCATTCATATCTCATTTTCACATTTGCACTACACGCGTTGTGGCTTGGATGCTGGCTGACGTCCTGATTCCTGCACTGTATAGTGAGCTCGGAGAACGCATCGAAGAGGCCCTCATCAGGATGAAGTGCCCCTTCCCGCTGCAGTCCTACGAGATTCGCGGTCTCAACACGCCCAACATCTACCCCGTCATCCAGTGGCTCGTGAAGAAGGTCATCGAGACCCGCGCCGAGACGGGCGACCTCCTGCGTCTCTTCTCCGAGTCCCGCTTCCGCAGCGCAGGCTACGACCTCGGTGCGCGCGACCCCGTGAAGGCCCCCTCGCCCGCCGCCCTCACCTTCGTCTCCGAGGCACGTCTCTCCGCATGTGTCGCGTGCGGTGTGTGCGTGCGTGCGTGTGTGTGCGCGTGCGGTGTGTGCGTGCGTGCGTGTGTGTGCGTGCGGTGTGTGTGTGTGCGTGTGGTCGTGTCTTACGCTGATTTCCTGCAGGTGGCCGAGCGCTACAAGCCACAGCGTCGGTACAGGCGCGGTGCCGCCAAGGCCTTCCAGGACGAGGAGTCCCGCGTGCAGGCCACCCTCCTCGAGTACGGCTACAAGGGCACCACGTCCTTCATCGTACGCCCGCCTCCCTCCCACCCACATCCGCCGTCTCTGCTCGTGGTCTGCTGACACCGCACACGCGATACGACACGACGACGCGACACTCAGCCGCCGGAGGGCGAAGGCGAGGGCGAGGGCAAGCGGCGCAAGAAGTTTGACGACGAGCAGGACCGCCTGAAGGAGCAGGAGGAGGCCACCCGCGCCGAGCGCGAGCGGATGGAGGCCGTCATGCGCACCCTGGCCTCGATCGAGGGCGCCGGCAACGTGTCCACCAACAAGCTCGGCTCCCTCGTCGGCACCGACGCCGACTTCATTCGCGAGGTGCGCGCCACTCACCTCCACTCGCTCACTAGTGTTGTGTGCCACTGAACACGTGTCGCGTGTGCGGCGTGTGTCGTGTATCACAGATTGCAAGCGAGTACGCGAAGAAGAGTTCGGACATGGACCTGAACGAGGCGCAGCTGCAGCAGTACTTTGGTGCGGAGCTGCACAAGCGGCAGGTGGAGAGCCGGCAGAGGCAGATCGAGCGGGAGAAGGAGAAGATCGGCGAACTCCGCGAGCAGTACCAGGAGCTCGACGCCAAGATGAAGCAGCTCCAGGAGGACCACGCCCGCAAGAGCGCGCTCAACAAGCGCGTCCAGCAGGAGATCGACAAGATGCAGGCCCTCGAGACCGAAGAGGTCCGACACGAAACACACGACACACGGCATCGATTGGGATTGCGCTGATGACTGTGAATGGTGAGTGTGTGCAGAACGCGGAGGTGTTGAAGACGCTGCGCAGCCTGGTCGCGCTGAACGAGAGCCTGAAGAAGCAGGAGCAGGACTTCCGCCAGACGTGCAAGAAGCAGCTCCAGGAGCTCCAGGGCATGATCCACGCCCTCAAGAACCAGAGCCCCGACGACGACGAGGTACCGCACCACAGGCGCACACGCACCATCGCACGCGCGGCTGAGTGGTGGTGGCGCGCCTGCAGGTGAAGCGTCTGCAGTTGGTGGAGGAGACGCACCAGAGCGACCGCGCCAAGCTGCAGGAGATCCGCCAGCTCGCCGCCAAGAAGAACCGGGAGATCGCGATGGTGCAGCGCAAGATCGACGAGATCCCTTCGCGCACGGAGCTGCAGCAGTACCAGCGGCAGTTCGTGGAGCTCTACGAGCAGGTCTCCTCCAAGTTCACCGAGACCCGCAAGTACTACAACTCCTACAACACCCTCAACGACACCCGGCAGTTCCTCCAGAAAGAGGTTCGCTTCACTCGTCTCTCTTTCTTGCTTCTTCATCATCGTCGTCGTCGTCATGTCCAACACGTCGTGTGCGGTCCTGTGTGTGCGGTCGTGTGCCGTGTGCGTTTGTGTAGGTGTCTATTTTGCTGTCGATCGATGAGAACTACAAGACGGCGGTGAGCTCGAAGCAGAACAAGGAGAAGCTGGCGGAGTCGCTGAAGGGCATCATCAGCGGCGTCAACAAGAACGTGACCAAGGTCGAGGCCAGGCTGGCCGACGAGAAGCAGAAGAAGGACCTCCTCGACGCCGACTACAAGGGCGCCCTCGAGAAGGAGCGCGACTACTACAAGATGACCAAGGAGTTCCTCGACGAGTGCGACAAGAACCGACAGCTCCTCGCCCGCCTCGAGGAATGATGACGCCTCATCAGCATCACCTTCGTCATCATCGTCGTCGTCTTCTTCAACATGTACGCGTACACCGTTTTGTGAGTGCTTTGTTTGAACAAATAATAAATAACAAGAAAAGAAGTGATGAAGTGGTGAAGAAGAAGATCAACAGCATCGTCATCGTCATCATCATCATCATCAGGCGAGGGACTTGATGGTGGAGAGGGCGGGGAAGGCGACGCGCGGGTCCTTGTGGACGACGAGGGTGGCGGCCTGGTGGGAGAGGTAGCCCTTGATGAAGCCCTGGGCGATGAGGTTGGCCAGGATGCACTCCACCTCGTCGGGCTCCATCGGCACGCCCTGCCAGCCGATGGCGGCCTGGAAGAGCGCCACCTTGAGCTTGGGGTTGGCGGTGACGAGGAAGACCTTGCGGAAGAGGTTGCGGTAGGTGATGTAGCGCAGGCGCTCGAGGATGAGGTAGATGCCCTTCTGGACGAAGAACTCCTGCTGGCGCGCGAGGCCCTCGTCAAAGAGCCGCAGAGAGCCGGTGCGGATGGCGCGCACGAGGGCGCCGAACTGGTCGACGAGGCCGTACTTGGCGAGGAGCTGGGCGGACGGGGCGCGGCCGACGAGGAGCTCGCACGGGATGAGGTAGGTGAGGATGAGGCGCTTGTTGCGGGCCGACCAGGCGGGGCAGTGGGCGAAGGTGAAGCGGAGGTCGTCGCGGGCCTGCGGGTAGTTGGCCGAGTAGATGGCGAGGCGGCCCTGGAAGTAGCGGTAGGGGACCTGTTGGCCGATGGGGAATCGTTCGATGGCGGGGAAGCCCGCCTGGGTGACGTAGGGCAGCAGATTACGGCACAGCCGCAGGTTGTTGAGCTGGAAGTAGATTTTGTAGAGATTGTTCATGAGGGTGATGGTGCCCCATTTCTTGGATTGGGCCAGCTGTGCGCGGTCGGACACGGTGAGGGGGAAGCATCGCTTGATCTCTCGTTCGGCCACCTCGAGCACGGTCTCCTGCTGGTTCTGATTCTGCTGCTGTTGCGTCTGCAGGCTGCGATCGCGCAGGCGGGCGGTGTCGGCTCTACGCGCGATTAATCGCAGATTGACCACTACTCGTCGCATGACGGGCAGGAGCCACTTGCCCTCGCTCGTCTTGAAGATGCCGAGGAAGGCGTTGTAGGCGCCCGTGTACTCGTTGTAGGCGGTCGCCCACGCCTCGCCATCTCCATCTTCGATCAGATCGCCGCTCTCGCCCTCGTGTGCCGATGGTGGCATGCGCGCCAGGGTGCGCATGTGAGCCGCCAGCAGATCCGACCAGCCCTCGCCCGCTCCCGCACCGGCGCCATCGCAAGCCATGCTCAGCACATCGAGCCCTCCATTCTGGCCGCCCACTGCCACGGCCGCCTGGCCCAGCTGTAGCAGCTCCTCCATGCTCATCGTTCCATCTCCAACACCCTCCTCCGGATTTGACAACGCTGCATCCAATGGCACTTCGAAGTGAATGCACGTTCAAAGGCAAATGAAGCAGCAGAAGATGGGGGGGGGTACCAGGAATGCGCAATATGTTGGACAGGACGCTGCCCGATTGCTGGCGCACCGCCGTAACGGCCTTGGCCACGAAGCGACCCACCACAGCCGCTGCACCTGCACTCGCTCCCGGCCCACCTCCTCGCCCTCTGCCACGCCCCCCTCTCGCACCTCCTCCTCTTCTCATCCTCTCTCTTCCGTCTGTATGTAACAATTTTCAATAATCTTTTCTTCCAAAGAAAATCTAGAAAAGAAAATAACAGAGAAACATTCCACGCATAGCTATGTGCTGCTCCCAAGAACGCGGGTAAACTGCGGAGAAAGTGTCGCAGGTCATGTCCACCCGGGTCGGCCAACCCGCCACCTTTCCGCTCTTTCATTGGGGCTCGACCCCATGAGGGCTGCTCCCGTTGCTCCGATCTAGCTCGTTTACCCAAGCTGCGGCACTGCTTCTACGAAACCAGCGCACAGCGACATCGGCGCCGACACCTCCACGGCGGGACCTTCACCACCGTCGGCCTGTGCCCAGGCGGCAACCGCCTCCCTCGAGTCGACCCGACACCCCCCCTTGCCGCGCCCATAAAAGCCGCAAACTGACCCCGAGCACACTTATCTTATTTTTACCACCCACCCACCGCCCAGACCTACCCCGACCTCACCACACACCCACACCCACACGCAAGCAATGGCGCAATCGTTCGCCTTCGTGTTTGCTCTCGTCGTGGTGGTGGCCCTGATCGCGGCCGGCCACTCGGCCACGGCCTCCCCGGTGCTCGTGGTGCCCACCCAGACGGGCAACGTCCGCGGCTTCGTGCAGAACGACCTGGCCCGCGCCTTCCTCGGCATTCCCTTTGCCAATCCGCCGCAGCGCTTCGGCGTCGCCGCGCCCGCGACGCCCTGGACCGGCGTGCGCAACGCCACGGCCTTCCCCAAGCCCTGCGTCCAGTCGGCCACCGTGGGCGTGGAGGACTGCCTCTACCTCAACGTGTTCACCCCCAAGAACGCCACGGCCAACGACAATTTGCCCGTCATGGTGTGGATCCACGGCGGTCGCTACTGGACCGGCCAGACCGACCAGTACGCCGGACAGTGGCTCTCGGGCAACGGCAACGTCGTCCTCGTCACCATCCAGGTATACCCCCCCCCTATCTCCGCGGATTAGGTCGACATTTCGTTTTTCGTTCTTTTCCGACGCGGCAAAAAGAACGAAGAAGACTAACTCCGGAGGATGACGTCGTGCAGTACCGCCTGAACACGTTTGGTTTCTTCGCCACGCCGGAGCTGGCGTCGGCCGGCAGCGTCAACGTGGGCTTCCAGGACCAGATCCTCGCCGTCGAGTGGGTCCGCGACAACATCGCCGCGTTCGGCGGCGACCGCAGCCAGATCACGCTCTTTGGCGAGAGCGCCGGCGGCAACGCCGCCATGCTCCACACGATGGTCCACAAGTACTCCAACCCGGCCGCCTACCTCAACTACGCCCAGAACGTGATCCTCCAATCGACCTGGCAGTGGGTCATGCCCACGCTGGCCCAGCAGCTCGCCGCCTCGGTCAAGTTCGCCGCCTCCAAGGGCTGCAACCAGACCTCGACCACCGACATGCTGGCCTGCATGCGCGCCCTGCCGGCCACGAGCGTCTACTCGGCCTCGGGCTACGTCAACTACTTCCAGCCCTCGGTCGACGGCGTCTTCCTGACCGACCAGCCCTACAACCTGGTCAAGCGCGGCGAGTACAACTCCCACGTCAACGTCGTGATCGGCTACAACGCCGACGAGGGCAACTACATGGCCTTCACCCGCAACGGCTTCAGGGGCCCTACCGCCGCCCTCACCGAGGCCGACTACGTCAAGAGCGTCTACACCAACAGCCTGTCCTACTGGCTCACCAGCGACCAGATGGCCCAGATCTTCGACGCCTACGCCAGCAACACCGCGGCCGTGGGCTACTGGTACGGCTCGGGCCAGATCCTCGGTGATTTCTACGTGAACTGCGGGTCGACCCTGGCCGCCCCCTACCTCGCCCAGCACGGCACCACCTTCGCCTACGTGTGGAACTACACCAGCCCCAACTACCCGGACCAGTTCCTCCAGGCCGCCCACGGCAACGAGCTGCCCTACATCTTCAACGCCACGGTCTACACGTCGTACGCGTTCGCCCCGTCCGACCACGCGCTCACGACGCGCATGACCGCCGCCTGGTCGCGCATCGCGGACAAGGGCAAGCCCAACACCGACGTGTGGCCCCAGTACTCGCAGGCCAGCCCGATGGCCTTCCTGTGGGAGCAGGTCGGCGCGAGCCTCGACCCGCCCACGACCACGATCCCCTTCTTCGAGTCCAACCTCTGCGCCAACTGGGAGCCCATCTTCTCGACCAACTCTGTCGTCCAGCCCTAAACCCAGTTCCCTATATTCCTGATAATATATATATATATTATAAGATATATGAACTACATCACATGATCGTACGAAGCCGTAGCTACGGCAACCTTGCCGCAGAGACGTTCCGTTTTCTTTTTTCTTTTATCTTTTTTTCTTTGTATTTAAGCGTGGCAGTTCAGCAAACGCCAACAGAGGCCTTAGGCGAGGTAGGGCTGGCTGAGACCGGCAGCGACAAAGTAGGACTGCAGGGCGGCCAGCGCCTCCGGCGTCAAGCTCTGCTGCACCAGGCCACCAAACTAGAGAACGCCACAAGATCAGAGCATGATCCGAAAGCTTCGACGTCCAACGAACGATGATGGTGAAGATGAACAACGATGCTGGTTGGTGGTGTCGTGTCGTGTGTGTGTGGTGTGGAGCGTTACCTTGCCAGGGTGGGCCTGGGAGAGGCGCTGGAGGGAGAAGGCGAGGAGCTTCTTGGGGTCGACGTCCTTGAAGGGATCCACGTCCTTCTTGCGGGCGTGCATTAGCGTCTCAAACGAAGCGTGCGAGGCCTGGGCGATGTCCACGTCCACCTCCTCCTCAGCCGCGTCCGCAGGCGCTGCACGATCATGAAGACAGGAGTAAGATGTCGTGTGTGCGTGCGTGCGTGTGTGTGTGCGTGTGGTATGACGTACCAGATTCGTCCTGAGGCAGCTCGAGGACGGCCATGAGGGCCGCGAGGACCTTGCTCCAGAGCGAGAAGTAGGTCTCGCTGAGCAGGGCCGGGCAGTCGGTGAGGAGCTTGATCATGGCGATGGCGCAGGCCTTGCGCTCGGTGAGGCCGCTCACCTTCTGGATGTTGGGCAGCCAGAGCGAGCTCATGACCATCATGAACAAGTTGGGCTGCACATTGTCGATGGCCTGGAGCACGGTGCTGGCGCCGTGCTTGCCGATGAAGAAGGCCAGGAAGACGATGAACGAGCGGATGATCTTGAGCGTCTTCGAGCTCTGGATGCGGGCAAAGACCAGCTGGAAGATGTTGGCCACGAAGGGCTGGACCTGGTCGAAGGGCAGCGAGAGGAAGATGGACTCCAGCAGGAAGAACGCCAAGTGGTCGCTCTGCGACGACGAGAGCAGCTTCTGGAAGACGCCCAAGATGGGCTGCAGGTGACCCTGCGCCAGGATAAGCTGCACACAGAGGAACACAAACGCTTTGGTAAGAAACGGCACGGCAACTGTGAAGGAGTTAAGGTAACTACCTGAGGGGCGTTGTTGAGGTAGGCCTGCAGGAGACGGACGAGGGGCGGCTGGTAGCCCGCACGCTGCCAGAGCACGGGCATGAGGAGGCTGGGCAACAGAGCCACGTAGGCCTGCTGCGCGCCGGTGCCGCGGAGCTCCAGCATGTAAGCCAGGACCTGGAACACGTAGGGTCCCAACTCTGCAACGAAATTCAAGCCTAGATTAGCGCCCGTCGCGTGCGCGTGTGGTGGCGTTTGGCTGTGGTGCGTGTGCGTGTGTGATAATCGGTACCGGTGATGTCCTCGGCAAGGATGGCCTGGAAAGCGGGGAAAAGCTGACCCTCGAAGGCGCCGATGGCCGCGGGGTTGCCCGGGCACACGGCAGTGATGAGGGCGGAGATGGCCTCGAATAGCCAATGGGCAAAGTTGACGTTGCCCACGTTCTTGTAGATGCCGCCGAGAGTGCTGACGAGCTGCCTGAGCACGGCCTCGGCGATGGGCGTCAACTCCTCGCCGCTGGTGGCGATGACGCGGACCAGGCTCTTCATGATGTAAGAGTTCTCCTTGGACTCAACCTCGCTGAGCACCTTGAAGATGTTGGTCACGAGCGGCTGGAGGAAGGCCTTGAGCTGCGCGCGACCGAGAATGGGCGCGTTGTCGGCGCCCTTAAGGAGCAGAAGCCGCTCGATAGCGATCGAGGCGTAGGTCTGCACCACATACGAATCCGACTCCAGCGAGGTAACGGCGAGGCCAAACACGCCCTATAAACGAGGAAGAAGTGTTGGCCATTGTGTGCGCAGAATCTTGTGTCGTCAATTCAATTGTTGGTACCTCGACAGCCTCGCGCGGGAGCTGGTTTCTGAACGTGGTCACAAACTTGAAGGCGTCAGCCTTGAGGATGTCATGAGCCACCTCGGCGCTCTGGAGCTCCGGAAGCACCTGCGCAGCAAAGACGGTCACCACGTTGACGAACTGGTTCGTCTTGGTGACACCACCAGCGGCCGTAGCCGCGCTAACCTGTTGTGCGAGAGCACGAGTCAGGAATCTATCTTGCGGCAACCAATAATAAACGGGAGATGATACCGTCAGAGCGGTGACGAGGTAGAGGGCAGCGTCCTTGGCCTGCCAGTTGGCCTCCGGGTTGCTCTTGTACTGCTCGAGCAGGGTGCTGATGTAGGCCGTGAACAGCTCCGTCAGGGGCCTCTCGAACTGCTTGCGCAGGCCCTTGATGAGCTCGGAAGCCATGCGCCTCCTGGTATCGGTATCGGATCCCTCAATGTCACGGCGGATGTACTCCTGCGGGTTCATCTCGAACATCTCCTCGTCATCCTCACGCAGCTTAATGTTGGGGATGATGATCTTTTCGACGATGCTCTGAACAGCGCCCTGCTCGTTGAACAGGGCAAAGTGGACGGAGGTGGCCACCGACGTGAGGAAGCCCATGCCGCTGCAGACGAGCTGTGTACCATAGGATGTGATCACTCGTAAGCAAGATATTCAAAGCTCACCACTCAGCGGGGGAGGCGTACCGCGTCGTTCTTCATCTGAGGTCCGACCTTGACGAGCAGGTTCCACACGGAGCCGACAAAGGTGGGCAGGAAGCTGGCAAACTCCTCCTCGTACTTGGTGGTGTAAAGGTTGATGTTCTCACAGATGGCGGCCTGCACCTTCTGCAACACTCCCTCCTCTTCATCGTTCTGTGCACACGACACGACAGAACCGAAGAATAGGTGTGAGCGATCACGGCTGTGTGTTCGGCAGGCACTGTGCGTTGCACGTACGGCCGAAACGAGCTCAGTGTACTGAGACTCGAAGATGAGGTATCGGTTGAATCCCTCCATCCACTCCTTCATGTGGTCCTCAAAATATTCGGGCAGATCGACGAAGCTGAGCGAGTAGAAGAGACCCAAGATGACGTGAAGGATCTCAAAGAGGCTCCGCAGCACCTGCGGGTTGCTCTGGTTCTGCTCAATCAACTGATTCACTGACTGCGGGGACAAGGGGGGAGGGGGCGTGGGTGAGTTGCCAAATCATCAACGGTGCAGCGCGACTCGGCGGGCTGTGAGCCGTACCAAGAACAGCTTCAGGAGGGGCTCCTGGAACAGCTCCAAAATGTACTTGAGCTCCTCAAGAATCGCGTCCGACTTGAACTGGTGCTGGTATCTACCAGCGGAGAGAAGAGTGAGCGATGTGGGCATCAACGTTTGATTTCAAACATCTGCAGATGTTCGGAGGAAAAGCGCGGGAAAAAAGAGAGCAGAGGGGCGCCTTACCGTTTGAAGATGGAGTTGGCAGTTTCGAGCACTCCGTACAGGATCTTGGGGTCCTGGGTGTTGAGCTTGCTGATCAAGGCCTGATGGTGACAGAGTAGATGTTAAAAATAGAAGATGACGAAGAGATTGTGAAGCGGAAGTTTGGAGCGTCACGCACAGGCAACAGATTTTGCCACTTCTGAGGGAAATCGCTCTGACTGATGATGCTGAGGGTTTCCGAGAGCTGCCTCTGCACACCTGGCGGCACGGCTACCATCAGGTCGACGATGGTATTTTTGATCTGCTCTCGCTCTGCATCACCGATCGTCACGACGTCGGTGCTGCCCTCAGATGGCTGCAAAATCGGAAAAGAGGCTATTAGCTCGCGAAGATGTGGCGCATGCCCAGCATGAAAGAACGTACTCGCCAGTTGTTCCGCACGAAGTTCTTGAAGTGGATGGCAGCCATCTGCAGCACGTTGTTATCGAGCCCGGTAGCGGTCAGCAACTTCATGACGACCGCCGCAAAGCCAGGCTGCGCCTGGACGCTCTTCATGAAATCCTCAGCTGCATGTGTGTGCGACGAAGAGATCTCATCCTTAATTTTTGTTTTTAAAAAAAGATTTCGCAATGCGAACAAGGTGCGGCACGAACCAGCCCTACGCTGCGCGTGATCTGCCGACAACGATTTCTCGTAGGCCATCACCAGCTGGCGAAGTGTATCATCTGAAGCCTGTGAACGTTTCACCAGAGAATCACGGACCCACCTCGGTCAGCATTTATAAATCACATCAACGTTCAGCCCTCCGCCGTAGCGCAGAGCATGACCGTTGATGAGGCCCATCGATCTCGAGGTGCGATTAATTACCTGCATGGCGCGTGTGTTTGTGTGTGAAGAGGAGCCTGGGCGTGTGGATACAGAAAACTGGCGCGGTGTTCACTCTTGAGGAAAGCTGCGCCAAAAAAAAAGGCGCGAAAAAGCCAAACGCCAGTGCATTCCTTGCATTTCGTTCCAGAAGGTTCATTTTTCAACACATTTTTCACTGAAAAGAAAAAAAAGCTTAAAAAATAAACATTTAAATACCACACCCACGAAGATGAACGTCCGGTTGGCCTACCCCAACCTCTATCTGAGCGAGCGGCTGAAGGACAGTCCCCTCCTCGTCCAACTCAAGCAGCGTAAGCACCAATGTACAATTTATTTGTAAAATTCTTGTGTAACTTAACTTTTTTCTCGTCGGTGCAGTGGACGTGCGATCAGTGGTGCGACCCCAGCAGGAGGTGGACATGTGTGTGAGCGATGAGTCGGCCGGCGTGGTCTACCTCTCAGAGCCCGAGTTGGGTTTGGCCAAGGCCGAACACGAGCGGCTTCTCGCGCCCCTTCACAAGGTTCCCCCTCTTCTTCTGGGCTGCTCCTCTTGTGCATATCTTAACATCGCTACGGCCATCCATGACACCATGTCCACAGTTCACTCAGAGCCTGGTGCTGGTTCTCAAGACGAAGCGTACATCAGCCGCCTTTGACAAGCTCCAGCTTAGGGTCACTACCCGCTATGGTGAGTTGATTCCTGATACCTTCTTGGCCCGCCAGAAGTACTGACGGATCGGTGATGTCAGGCTACACCATAGTGCCCGTGGTGAACGAGGCCGAGGCGGCCAAAGTCATCGCCAAAATGGTGTGCTTGAATGGTGATGTTGGCGTGGTGGTGGATCTGCTGCTGACCAGCGGCCGCAGGTGAATGGGCGGCTCCGAGGAAGGCCGCCCGTGGCGGGCGCCATCGGCAAGCAGACTCGGCCAGAGCCGCTCGACCTGGCCAAGGTGATGACGGTCATTCCCGGCGTCGGAGAACAGAAAGCCAGAGCCCTCATAGCCCACTTTCCGAGTACCTCCTCGCCCCACCTTGCGCTGCTCTTTTTTGTCCTCTCCAGTGCACTGACCCATTCTCTGCCCACAATGCAGCATTACGAGCGCTGGCGAACGCTGGACCGGAGGAGCTGGGGAAGGTGGCATCAATCGGGCCGACACTCGGCCAAAGCGTCTACGACTTCTTCCACGACTCCTTCGGCGGCAACGCCCAACCAGAATAAAGAAATAAAACGAGCATGCTCGTGGGAACACATCATCGATGTGATGAGGAGGACACGGACGTCTTCATTTTCTTTTGAGTTGTTCAGTTGATGAGGAGGAGTGTCCCGCATCCGCTGCACAGCGTCGGACCAGGGGAAGGGCCGTCCACCGGCGGTCGCGGGGGTTGCTAGATCTATTAAGGGGAAACAAGGGACTGCCAATGGCCGATGAGGGCTAGCGTCCCCCCTTGTCTTAAATGTAATAGGAAAAAGTTTAGGAAACATAGCAATCTAACGCTATGAATCGAAAAACTTCATGGGGAGTGGGGCGGGCGAGCTGGCGATTTATACGGCGGGCCTGGGGCAGCTATTGTGGGTCGCTTCCCCTCCGGCCGGGAAATATCCAAGATCCCCGCACGCACTCCGGCACGCACCGCACACACTCCGCAACCATCGAACACACACGTGCGGTCACGGACACACCCGGCACACTCTGAGAGTAATGTGATCGTTCTTTCTTGCATGATCGCAAAACAAATCGTGTTGCACAAAACATGTGGTGGCCACCTTAGAGGGCAGCGTTGGTGAGCTCCAGGTAGTTGGGATAGTACATGGCGCCCTCGATCTGCGCCAGCAGGTTGTCGGGACGCTCGATTTGGGCCACGCCCTGAAGTAGAATGCGAATAGCTTAAACAAAAGACTTACACACGACACGACACGCGCGCACGCACCTCTTCGAAGGCCCGCTCGACGACGGCAGCGGCGACGGTGGCAGAGATGGAACGGATGCGGTCAAGCTTGGGGTACACGCGGCCGGCCGCGATCTCCTCCTCGGTAACGCACTTAGCCAGCGCTCTGTGGTGCGTGCGTGCGTGCGTCAGCTCAAGTTGTTGTTGATGGCGAGCTCGAGGGAGGCAAACTGTACCTGGCCGCAGCTGAAATCATGCCATCGGTGACCCGAGTGGCGTCGGCGATGACGGCGCCAAAGCCCAGACCAGGGAAGATGTACATGTTGTTGCCCTGGCCGGGGAAGAGGATCTTGCCATTGTACTCAACGGGCTCGAAGGGCGAGCCGGAGGCGAAGATGGCGCGGCCCTCAGAGTGGACGTAGGCATCGCGGGCGGTGCACTCGGCCTTGCTGGTCGGGTTGGACAGCGCGAACACGATCGGGCGGTCGCTGAAGCTGGCCAGCTCCTTCAGGATCTCGGGCGTGAACTCGCCACCCGACACGCCGGCCAATCCCACCAGCGCCTGCAATAAATAAATTAATAATAACGACTAGCGCTTTAGGGGGGGGGACGAAAGCGTACGGTGGGCTTGACGTGCTTGACGACTTCGAGAAGGCTCTTGAGCTGAACGTCGCCGTTGTCGGCGCGGGCATAGGGCACCTTGTGCGCAGCCAGCTTATCGCCTCTGTTGTTGGTGACCAGGCCCTGGCTATCAACGAGCCAGAACTGCTTGCGGGCGTCCTCGGCGGTCATGCCCTCTGCATCACGCGGGAGACAAACACGTTTTTAATGCCACAAAAACCACGTTGCCATGAACTGCTCGTGTGTCATACCCTCGACCATCATGGCGACGATCATGTCCGCTACACCGATGCCAGCGCTGCCGGCGCCGAAAAAGACCAGCTTTTGCTCTAAACAGAGTGGCGGCAGTGGTCGTGGTGAGCAAATAGGCAGCAAACACGTCAAGACCAGGTGAGGATGTACCCTGAAGGGGCTTGCCGCTCATGCGGGCGGCGTTGACGAAGCCAGCGGCGACGACGGCACCAGTGCCCTGGATGTCATCGTTGAAGCACAGCAGCTTGTTCCTGTAATAATAATATAAATAGAAAGAATGTGAGAACAAGGCTCGGCTTTGAAACTCATGCGAACGCCATTGGTGTAGGGTTCATGAGGGAGGCGCACCTGTATCGCTCGAGGAGCTCGAAGCAATGGTTGTTCGAGAAATCCTCAAACTGGACGAGGCACTTGGGCCACTTGTCCTTGACGGCCATCAGGAACTCGTCGACCAGAGCGTAGTACTGCTCATCCTCCACTCGCTTGGTCCTCACACCCTATGGCGCATAGCGAAACAATTTACTAAATTAATACATTTACCATAAGAAGAGAAAAGAAACCACAAATCAAAATTAAAGTAATTAAAGATAAAAACAATAAGTCAGTAGTGCGGACGTACGATGTAGAGAGGGTCCTGGAGGAGCTTGGGGTTGTTGGTGCCGAAGTCGAGCATGACGGGCAGGGTGCGGATGGGGTGGAAACCGCCCGCGGCCACGTAGAGGCTCAGCTTGCCGATGGGGATGCCCATGCCGTTGGCGCCCAGATCACTGCACGCGTAGCACATGGTGAGTCAACAACTTCAACTCCAACGGCATGCAACACGTGGTGCGATGGAGGCGTCGTCAGGGCCGCACCCGAGACCGAGGATGCGGCTGCCATCGGTGACGACGATGATGTGCGGAGCGTCGACCGGCCAGTTGTCGAGCATGGAGCGCATTTGGCCCTTGTCGCTCTACATTTCCGAATACAACACAGCGACCACCCATCACCTTCAGCGCCCACACTCACTCACGTAGCGTCATGCGAGGAATGTAAGAGCCGTGTACCGTGGAGAAGAACATGCCCTCGGCGTGGCGCCAGTTCAGACCAAACTTCTCGCAGGCCTCGCCCACGGTGGGAGTGTAGATAAGCGGCTGGCCACAGTCACATCACATGAACGTGTATGTTAGGCGCCGATCTCATACGACACTGAGCAGTGGGCCAAAATGCGGGCCCGGCACGACGGGAAGCGTATGTACCATGACCTCCTCGAGGTGGTCGACGGCGAGCCGGTAGAACAGGGTCTCGTTGCGGTCCTTGAGGCTCTGCAGGTAGATGAAGCGGTCGATGGGCAGGGCGAAGCTGCGGAGGTGGAGAAGCGTGCGCTGGAGCTGCACGTCGATGGTCTCCACCACGGGCGGCAGCAGGCCGCGCAGGCCCATGCTGTTCCTCTCCTCGGCCGAGAACGCCGTACCTGATCATCATGCGATGTACACAGACACCCACGCCGCCCAATGAGAAGGAGTTTAGTCATCACAGCCACCGAGTAGCGGTTGGTGGAAGGAGTGGAAAGGTACCCTTGTTGAAGGAGGGGCTGTGAAGGATCATGGAGTGCTTGTTGAAGGCATCCCAGTGATCCGGCCTGAAAGGAGCATTGAATGAAAGGAGCATTAAATGAATCGAATCATTGCGCTGACTGAAATCAATTCAATTGAATTCAATGATTTGAGGAATGACTGAATTCAAAGATTTGAGGAATGTGAGTATGGGAGTGGCCAATGCTTTACTCAGTTGGAAATGATGAGAATCACCACATCACATTCAGGAATCGAGAATCATGAGAATGGGGTTCTGATCTTCTTTTCGAATTCGATTTGAAAGTGAACAGCGACGGCGGTGGGTAAAAAGCCAAGTAGTGGGGTGGTACCTGTTGAGGGTGTTCTTGCGGACCAGCTTGCGGTGCTGGCTGCTCCTGGTGCTGGACGATGGTTGCTGCGCCTCCATTTGTGAATCGAGTTGGGTTGAGCTGGATAAATGGATGGATGTGTGCAAGCGAGCAGGCGAGAAGAAGAGGAACAAGGAGACCACGGACGAAGGCGGGAAACGAGAGAAGAGAAGCCGGCAGCTGCTGCGTCGTTGTTGCTTTCCTTCTCATTTAAGGTGGCGCAGCACGTGACCAAGATAAACCCGGATCGGCAGGGTCGGGAGTTCCCGCCGATACCGGTAAACCAACGTTTCGCAGTCATCTTCACCACCTTCATCACCGTCATCGTCATCATCTTCTTCGTGCTTAGGGCTTTTCCCAGCGGGCGGCGTCGCGCGTCGGGGCTGAGGCGGTGGACCCCACGTCGGCCGGGCCGGTCACCGAACCGAGCCCGACCGGGCCCGGTGCCACGCCGGAGTGAAGGCTGAAGCTGGCCGACGGCGGAAAGGCGCTTTGGGCGAAGCAGATCGGGCGGTCCAGGCGCAGCACAGCCTTCACCAGGCTGTGCGATTTGACGAACCGCGGTGCTGCTTTGATTCGCTTTCTCGTGGCCTTGTCGTACTCGCCCAGCAGTTTCTGTTGTGTGCGTGCGTGTGTGGTGCGTGTGGTAGTGTACCGGGGTACGGGGGTCTGCACTTAGCGATGGCCGAGGGTGGACAGGTAAAGAGGGAAGCGGTGGGTACCTCAACGGTGCACTCCCTTGTTGCGTACCAGCCGACGAAGGCGCATTGGTAACCTGGAGTGAATATTGGGGAGTGCGAGGGGAGCTCGTCGATGGCGAGCGACACCACTACGTCCTCGGCGAAGACGAAGTGGTCGCTGCGCTCGGGGTCCACCAAGACCTCTGCCGATGCCAGTGCCTCCAATTCGGCCGCCTGGCTGTCTGCAACGTGCCCAGCTCCTTCAGCCGCGGCAGTACTTGATTCAGGTTTTGCAAAGGCAATGGAGAGCCTGACGTGCTCGCTCGGTCCTGCGCCGGGGACCTTGATGATCTTACCACATTGGAATGTCGTAATCGAATCGACCCGACAACGCACCTGTGGCCATTGAAGATGAAGAGGAAGAGGAGGAAGGTTATGATTGCACGTTATTAAGTTGGGGCGGATGGAGAGCAATGCACACCTTGTCAGGAAGCATCATGAACTCGTCGCCGACGCCGATCACTCCCGAGAGAATGCGCGCGAAGATGTTGTGGAGGCCGGGTCGTGGTGGTTGCAGTTCGTCAGAGGCATTTTTCAGGTTTTGGCTGTCACCAGGGCGAATGACACGGGCAAGCAGCGGGCCTGTGGCCCCGCCGAGACTGGGCTGCTGCAGCGCTCCTAGTAAAGTCGGCCCCGAGTACCAGCTGCAGACCTCTTTCGGTACAGGCTACGACCCGCGACAGCACAGACAGCGCCCGTGGTCAGCACCATTGCTCGCATGACATGGTGGCCGCGCGTACGTACATCGTAGAGATTGAGCTTTTCGGTGGCCGAGATCGGAACGAAGGACATGCGCATCGGCGACGCTTGGAATCTGGTCTTGAAAGAGTCTGTCACCTTGTTCACTACTTGATTGTACTGCGTGTCGGCCCAGCACACCTGACCGTGGTCCATCTTGTTCACGGCAACCACCACCTGTATTCATAGCCGTACACAGCCGTGTCATAGAAGCTGCCCAGGGGCTGGTAGAAGGGGCAACGAGTGGTTCATCGTACCGGCCGCCCGCCCTGCGCGAGGTGCGTGATGGTGCTGATCGTCTGGTCAATCGAGGAGTGATAGTTCAGCACCGGCACCACCTAAAAACAACCAACCGGTCAGTCACGTGGCCCAAAGAAGCTGTACGTACAGCAAAACGTGGGCGACTCTACCCAAAGAGTGACATCGAAGTTGAGCGTGATGTGGGGTGAACCCATCCGGTGCTGCTGGAGCAGGCAGAAGATGGTTTCTGGTGTTTCGATGTAATCGGCGACGGTCTTCCATTGGTTGGTATAAAGCGAGTTCCAGTAGCTCGACGGCCATTCGTGCCTGGCTTCGTGCAGTAGGCCGTGCCGCCGCTGCCAGTCGATGTCGGGGTAGACGAGGTAACGGCTGCTGGTGGGCGGTGTCGAGGACATCCATTCTGCACAGGCTCTGTTGTTCAGCTTGGCGTCGATCTCCTTCAGCGCCAGCGTCAAGGCCGTTCTGCCCACGTCCACGCTCCCCACGAGCCGCACCACAATCTGCCTCTTGCGTGGCTGTGTGTGTGTGTGTGCGTGCGTGCGCACCACCAACAAATTCACCTTTTTAGGGTGGCCGGGAAGGAGAAGATGAAGGGGAAGGAGATGAAAAGGGCCCGAGTTTGGGGCGTTGGTACTCGTGCGAGGGTCTTGTCATTGGCCAGACGGTGGCACAAGCGGCAGGTGCGGCCCACAGCGGCGATGTCACGATGATGCGGCAGCCACGAAAGCACCCGCAGCACCAGCTCCTCGGGCAAGTTGGAGAACTCGATGGAAACGGGGAGGCGACCCCCTCCTTCTAGATCATCCATCAACAAAACAGTGATCTCTTCGACAGCCTAGTTCTATTTCTTTGTTTTATTACATATATTAAAAAAGAAAGAGTGTAGAAAATAATAAGAAATTTTACTATGAGGGCGGTGGCAGTGGTGAGGTGGAGCGTGGTGGCGCTGGTCATGGCAGCTGCCGCGGCATTCCTGGCCACGGGCGCGTGGCGCGTGTTCGTTGGGGTTGGCCCCAACTACTGCACCATGACCTACATGTCGGTCCGCTTCCTGCCCGTCGCCGTCCCCAGCTCGCCCCACGCCGACAAGTACACGCTCGCCCTCTACCGCGAGGCCAACCAACGACCCACCCTCGTACCCCTCCCCACGCTTTTTGTTTTTTTTTGTTTTTTTGGCCTGTTTTTTTTCTTTTTTTCTTTTTTGTGGTTTTGAAAAACAAGTTATTATTTATAAATATATACATTAATTCTATATAATGATCATGATAAATCAATATATCAATATATCAAAATTCAATAAAATAAATTAATAAATAAATAAATAACAAACAAGGCCACGTGCTGGGCAGGAAGGGCAACCGGTGCTGTTCATTCCAGGCAATGCAGGGTCGGGCTCGCAGGTGCGCTCAATCGGAGCCGAAGTGTACCGCCTGCAGAGGGTTCGTTACCTCTCGCTCTCCAGCTATGCGTCTGGTTGGGTTGTGGTCACGCCCACCATGTGGATTTTTGTGGCGGCGATTAGGGCCGCACGCACAAGGGCGCCGACCTCTTTACGGCTCACTTCAACGAGGAGCTATCGGCCTTCGACGGCCGCCTGCTCGCTGACCAAGTAGAGCACGTGGTCCATTGCATAGACGCCGTCCTCCAGGCCTACCGAGGTGCGACCTGAACGCAAGGAGGAGGGGTACGGCTGGTGACTGTTCGTTCGGTTGACTCACTCTGGCGCGCAGAGGGCGACTACAGCGGCAATGGGTCCCGGCCGACGTCGGTGGTGCTCGTGGGCCATTCCATGGGGGGCTTTGTGGCGCGAGCGCTCTTCGTCCACCCGGCATTCCGGCCCGGCACGGTGGACACCATCATCACCCTCAACACTCCGCACAGGTACACTCTGCTCACTCTTAAATGCAGCATTGGTCTAATCGCTGAGCCCTTTGCTACGCACACGCACCACACGCGCACCGTCATACGTCTCAGGCTCATGCCGCTACTACTCCATCGCTCGGTGGCTGATCTCTACCACAAGGTCAACGGCTTCTGGCGACAGCAGTTCAACCTAACGCACCACTTTCGGCTCAATTCCAGTTGGGACACCTTCTCCCCAACTCCTAGTACGTGCTCTCTTGCCTCAGTCGGTCGACAGCGCAGGACTGAGTCGCAACTGATGATTTCTTTTTGTAGGCATGGCCGACGTCACGGTGCTCTCAATTGCGGGTAGCTTCAGGGACAGCCTCGTGCGCTCCGATCTGGCCAGCTTGGAGACGCTGGTGCCCATCTCGCACGGACTCTCTCTGCTTACTACCTCCGTGCCCGGCGTACGACTCGAAGCAGACCACCAGGTATGACGGCTGTGCGTTTTGTTTGGAAATGCTCTTGTAATTGCAGAGTTATAACTGGTGTGTGTGTGTGTGTGTGTGTGTGTGTGTGTGTGTGTGTGTGTGTGTGTGTGTGTGTGTGTGTGTGTGTGTGTGTGTGTGTTCTGGACAGAGCATCCTATGGTGCAACCAGCTTGTCAAGATCCTGGCTAACGCGCTGCTCGAGCTGAGCGATTTGCAAGTCGCTCACCCAGGCTCCGTTCCTGTGGACCAGAGAATGCGCCTCTTCGGTCGGTATTTCATCAGGTGAGGCCTTCTTCTTGTGCGCAGTGGGTCGGCCGGATAACATGTTGACGACGTGCAGCCCAATTCCGTATCGACTCGGGTACTCGCTGCCACAAGAGCGATGGTCCAACCCGCCGTACCTTGGCAAAGCGCCGCTCGACGGCGTCGGAATGAAGCCCAAGGAGGCACTCACACCGGAAGACATGCGCCCACGGCCCTCGCTCCGACTGCGCGCAGACAATCAATCGCTCCCCCACATATTCAACATTTCTCACTGGTACGTGCGCGAGACAAACATTCAAAACAAACACGCAAGCCTACAACTTGGGTATCCGAGAGAGCGTGAAGCCAATCGCTGACACTCCTCGCTCAGGCGCGAGCGCTCCTTGGATTCCTTCGTGCTGATTGCACCACAGAGCCCAAAGGACCTGCGGGTCACTCTCTACCCCGCCGACGAGGTATGCCTACTCCAGGTTTTTGCCTCGGCTGAGGCTGAGCGTGGCTTATGACCGGGTGGTGTGTAGGGTGCGGCGGCAGTCTCGGCGGCCAATCTGTCATTCGTCGCCCGGCAGTACGGCGACAACGACATCTTCGTGCGAGGCAAGGCGAACTGGTTTGCCAGTTCATCACCACAGAAAGAGCTCACTCTTCTCTATCTCTCGCGGGAGAAGCTGGGTAGTACGTATCCCCCGTGACGGCTTCACCAACGCTGTCATTCACGTGCAAATTCACCTTTTGTCTGTGTGTTCTTGTGTGCCGTGTGCTGTGTGTTGTGTCTTCTTGTGTGCCATATCGTGCCATACGGCGAAGGCTTCTCCTACCTCGCCGTCGAGCCTCCAGGTTCCGCGTCCGCGGCTTCCAAGTCCCTCTTCGGCCAATTCATCAGTTCGCAGCAGGCGGCGCTCAATGTTCCACTCCCCAACTACGGTTTCACCAGTACGCTACATCAGTACCGCGCGCCCGCCGATCGCACACCACACTTTTCCTCACACATAGCACGCAATTCAGCCCTAACCTAAACACAACGTTTCGGTGTCTAACAGGCAAGGCAGAGCTGCCTCGCGGCCATGCGGCTCTGGTCAATGTCACCCTGTCCGGCGTGGACCATCGCATTCCCCTGCTGCTCAGCCTCACAGCCGAAAACGGCAGCGCAGCAGACTGGGCGCCCGTCATGTTCGGCCTCATGCCCCACATGAGTGAGGAGCTTATGGTCACCGCTGACCTCTCCCGGGTACGTTGTCCATCATCCCTCTCCCTCTGGTTAATCACTGTCCATACTGACAAGGATATATCACTCTGACGAATGGTAAAGGTGCCGATCAAGTTCCACGGCGCGATGGAGCCTCAGCCCCTCCACCTGCTCTTCTTCGTCGACCCTGAGTGCAGCTACCAGGTGCCATTTATCGAGTTATTGCCAATATGGTGTGTGCTGACGCTCACGTCGATCACCAGATCGAGGTGGGCTACGACTACCTGGGGATCATGGAGCAGATGCTCAAGTACCACCTCATCTCCGGCATCTCGGCCTACTTCTTCGTCTTCTTGCTGGTCTTGGCCGCCCTGGCCCGCCGCTACGCCGCCGGCAGTACGGCACCCATCTGAATTCCAACATTCCATGGTGATGCTCATCCTTCTCCCCGACCGTCGCGTGGCGCTGGTAGGTTCGCTGGACTTGGGCGAGGTGTGGCGCGATCACACCTTTCGCATGAGCTGCCTCCTCTTCGCGGCTCTGCCCCTTTTCGAGGCCATTTGGGCCACGACCACCAGCGACACCCATTTCCAGAGTCTTTATTCATTCGTCGGTACCGCAATACACTACATGCACGACACACAACGCACTCGACACTATAACACACACACACACACACACACACACACACACACACACACACACACACACACACACACACACACACACACACACACACACACACACACACACACGACATGCTAAGAGGGTATGTGGTACAGGCGCTGCGTTCAGGCGGCTACCGGGTCCACTGGGCGAGCACTCGTTCGTGGACTTTGACGTTGCGGCGCCTCCGCTCTCGCTCTACCCGTTCATCTACGCCTTCGGCAGCCTCCTTTTCCTTACCTACTTTGTTCTGATCCGCACCGCGCTGTTCATCATCTCCACCTTCTTTCGCGTCACCCTCTGGCTCGGCGGTGTGCTGCTTTGCCGACGCAACCGACTACAGCCTGGCTGCGATGCCAGCAGTGCCGCCCAAGCCACTACCACCACCGCTGCGCCGAACGAGCGCGACGCGGAGGCCCAGGAGCGGCGGCAGCTGTCGGTGCTCGGCGTGGTGTACCTGCTGCTGCTAACAGTCGGCGTCGGACTCACCCTCGGGCTCCACTCCTTCCTGGGCCTTCTGAGCACCACTCTCGTGCTCGGCTTTTCCACGGCCTGGCAAACTGCTCGAGCAAAGGTGCTCATTTTGGCCCTGTGCGTGTGCGTGTGCGTGTGTGCGTGTGTCGTGTCTCGTGCGTCGACTGAGTTGCGCGGTTGACAACAGGGAGCCGTGCCGCCACTCACGGGAGCAAAGGCGTACGAGCGAGACGCCCTCTTTTCGTATCAAACGATGATCCTCATTGCCTGCGTAGCCACCCTAAGCGCCATGGCGCCACTCTTTATCAGCTGGTATTCCCTTTCCCTCGCACCGCGCGCTTGCTTTCAGACACACTACGCACGACGCACGATGAACGCCATTTTTACAATTTGTCTCTGCAGGGTCAAGTCGCTCCCAGGGCACACGCTGGTGTGGCGTACGGGTGACGGCTATGAGCTCCTCAGTCTGATTCTCATCGTCATCACCGCCTTTGCCAGCCACCCGTTCCAGCGCGGCTACGCGAGCTTCGTTCTCTGGTACGCAGCCCTCTCACTTTGACGGTGCACGTCACCACCATCCTCATCACAGCACTCAATCCCGTTCTGTCGTGGTCGTCAGGTTGATGGCGTACGGGGCGGCGGGCGTGGTGGTGTGCTACTGCCTGGTGCCGGTCTACCGATTGCAGGACGTGGCCCTGGTCTACTCTCTCCTGGTCTTTCTCCACCTCCAGAAACAGCGACACGCCGACACCGCCGGCCCGGTCAAGAACGATCTATCCAAGAACGAATAACAACCACGACACACGCGGGCATTGATGTCCTCAACACTTTCTTGGTTCGGGCAGGTTTTCTGACGGATTCTGGCAGGTCTGTTTTGTCAAGAAGCAAACAAGTACTCTACAGCTAGATTCATGGAGTCACCGTGGTATCATCATATGACTGGCTGGCACAGATACTGTTCCTGCAGGTGTGAATGTGATAAAAATCCAAGCAATAAGGGGTGCAGACTTTCAACTTCTATCAGCAATTGTATCTGCAGACTATCAATCAGGGTGGGGTGGTTCAGGTGCTCTCATAACCAGGGATTTGCAGGTTGTGCCTGGTGTGCAACTCAGTTCCAAATGTGGCCAAGGTGGAATGGTACATGTAGTCCTTCTTTAGCAATTCATGCACACATGAACTTTTTTAAATGCTCACTCAGCCATAGTGGTGTTGATGAACATAAAGGCATGATTGTACTTTGGCAACACATTGAGATAGTCCATGAATTCACACAGTTTCCCAAAGGCCTCACCAATTTGAACTGATGCATTGTGCTTAAATTCGTATTTTCTCAGTCAAAAATGACTGTGACTCATATTTCATCTGGTTAGAGGTATCATCACGAACAACTAGCCCCTACTCAAATACTGGGGGATGTTGGAACTGACTTTTACTTAGTGTTCTATTCATTGTGTGCCTTTTCTCCTTGTCTACATTTATTAATTTCTCCCTTATTAGTCACCACCTTATCTTCATGTTATTGTTCTCTTCTCTCTTTCTATAATAAACAAGTGCTCCCAATTGTGCCCATGCCATAATGCCACCAGCGAGGTGACTTTGAGGGCTGAGATGGACTTGCAATTGTCCCAGTTGCTGGAGATTGATGGGAGTAGGTTTGTACAATCCTTTGCAACGAAGTGTCATCAGTCATAGCAAATACTGAGCTTGATGGTTCCCTTGAGATAGCATAGTATTCACTTGGCCACTTGGTACTGGAGAATCTGTTGATGAAATGCAAGAGGTAGTGCATTGTGAAATAGCTGTTGGGTCAACACACAATTGCCAGATAGAGCAGCTTCCCAACAACACAACATTACAGTTGGTTGGTGTCCACACTTGGAGTTGAAGGGAGCTTTGGCAGTCATAGACCTTGGACCATGGGTGTGCACTGGCTTTGAGTTGACCATGCTGAATGTTCCCATCCCAAGGATAGACTTCACTTCACCAAGGTCCTGCATGTCAAACTTGGCCATAAGTCCTTCGCCTCTTGCAGGAGGGACTTGTTTGCAGCAATGGTGCAGTTGTCAACATGAATGGCAATGATGGTGATATCCTCACCTCTCAACAGCACATAGATACACAGCTGAGTGTCAAGGGGAGCTGTTGATCAATAGCCTTGTTCCACTCATACAGAGCTTGTTTAAGCCCGTACAGCAACGCCACCAGGCAACACATGTGGTCAGGGTTGTTGGCATCAATGTGACCCCAGGTGTTTGACATAGATCTCCTCGTCATCTGAGATGACCTCCATGGTGTGGATCTCAAGATTTTTCTTGAACTGAAGCTTCTCAAACACAACCATGAACATTCAGTCTGCCACAAACAGTGACTCAATTGCCTCACAGAACATGGTGGGTGAAGTCTTGATGGAGGTGAAGTAATCTTTCTGCACCAGCTGCCCAGATTGTATACCTTGATGGTGGTGTAGGAGTCCTGTTCTTGACCCAGTAGCACAGCATTGTCAAGTCCCAAGATATTGTTGTCATTGTAGAAAAACTTATCCTGGTTGAGAATGTGTAATGGTTGTGCTGGTGGTGGGCTGAGTGGCATAGGTTGCACCTATACCTAACAAGGAATTTCAAATAGTGGATGGGGGGGGGCTAGATTTGCTGGCATCATCTGTTGATGTGGCTAATGTGAGAGTGGCAGCATGTTCATGTATGAAGGTGAGCCATGCCCTTGTGGTGGTAATCTTGCTTTTTATGAGTGCTCCATCTTCATCCTCCTCCATCTTTACCCCATGTTCTGATTGGGCCCAGTGCATGCCACACATTGTTGAACAGGAGCGACAGCATAACGGCCGAGTTTTCGTCTCAGTGCCGACCAACCACTTTTCAGAATTGGTTCTCCTCCCTGCCCAATGAGAGGTCCATTGCGCCGTCCTAGACAGAAACTCTCCATTCTTTGCATTTCGTTGCATACAATGAAGAGGAAGGAGCCCACAGCTAAGGAGGAGGATGAAGAGAGCCGACTGCTGTGGGAGGAGCAGGAGCAGGAGCAGGAGGAGGAGCCCAGCAGTGATTTTTTGAGTGCACTGCCTGACCTTGCCCTCAGCGCCGTCCTCGACTTTCTCCAGCAGCAGCAGCGAATGCACCAGCGCGTGCAGCAGACCCTCGACAGAACCACCCTCGCCTCCCGCGAACGAATCAAGGTACAAGTGCGCGCAACCTCACCAACACCACACTCTTTCCACGCTTGCCGCCTCGATGGGATGATGACGATGGCTCACTCTGTTGTTTCCTGCGCGCTTGCAGCGATGGCTAGACCGAGTGAGCCGAAGGCAGCCGGCGGCTGCCGTCAGCGCAGCGCCTCAGCAGGAGGGGGCGTCCACTCTTCGCGTCGATGGTATGCATGCGTGGTGGAAAAGAGTGTCATCTCTTCGTTTGCAGCAAGCGTGTGAATGAGGTTTCATCTTTAACGCGTTGTCTCCAAAGATGAGGACAGCTGCAGCAGCTTGCCGGAGCTCTGGCGCTTGCGCACGCTCCATGGTGCGTTTGTCGACCACGCTCTGTTTCTCCACCGGTACGACGAGCAGAGCGAAGAGCCCTCGCCCGAAGAGTGGGCGGCCTACAAGAACGAACTGGTGGCGCGACCCAAGCCGGAGGCCCTCCTCTCGTTCGTCCCTCCTCTCCTCTTCGTTCTTTTCACTTCATTGCTCCCGTTAGATAATTATTTCTCCATTGTTCTTGCGCTCACAAGTCCGTGTGCATGTGCGTGTGCGTGTGTGGCGTGTGCGGCGTGTGTTGCGTCGTTCACTGCAATCCACAAAGCTGTGCGGAGCACATGGAGAGCTACGAACCAGGCGGCTGGGCATCGCCATCGCTTCTGGCCCTGCGTCTCACGTGCCACAGCGTCAAGCGCGCTGTCGAGGCCGTTGCGCGGCGGGGACTCTTTCCCCAGTTCGAGCTGTTCACCAGCGTCGACCGGTGGCTCACGTGGCGCGTTGCGTGGCCCACGTTGGTGGTGGCCGCGTCGCCCGAAGAAGCCCAGCAGCAGCACTTGATCCGAGAGGTGGAAAGCGCTGCCATCGCCTGCGCCAATGCGCGCATGCACCAACTCAGGTTCACAATCAGCCACAGACAACGCACCGCACCACACCACACTGATATGGTCAGTTGTCAGGTTGGACGCATGTCTGGATGTGGTGTTCGGGGAGACCAGCGAGAAGCGCGCAAGTCTTGCGCAAACGCTGAACTATGAGCTTTCAGGCAACGAGGACGACGGGCGCGCACGGCTGCGAGTGGAGTACATGACCCACGGGGGCAACTTTCTGGGCTGCGAGGCCGGCATGGGCCTCGAATCGTGTCTGTCACTCTCTCTGCCCGGCCAGCCGCACGGTATGTAGAGAAGGCGCACAGTGGTGTGTGTGTGTGTGTGTGTGCAGGACTGACGCGTAACCAATAAGAGGTGATCAGGATTCTCTGCTCGGCGCAGGCCAGATGGGATCAAGATGAGGAGCTCATGGAGGTGTACCTGGATCTGCACACCAACTCACCGGCCTGGTACAAAGCGCTGGGCCTGGTCCCCGCCGAACAGCAGCCCAATGTTGCTGGCGCCACCAGCTTGACCGACAACGTAGCCGGCATCGCCAAGGAGCTGCTGACGTGGCGGGCGGGGTTAAGCGCCGAGAACAAGCTGCTGGGCGAGATCTGGCGCGCTCTCGGCTTCACGACCAACGTGTCCGCCCATGGGCGGCATGGCAAAGAGAAGGCATCGGGTGTTGTGTGGGATCGTGCCTGGATGGAGACAGCGCTGCTGGCGTGCCTCGGCTGGCTGTGGTCACGCGAGACTCCCCTCTCCGGCCGCTGGGTGATCGCCACGCTAGACGGCAGACAGCCCTATGTGACCAAGTGGCTGCGTCAAGCCGAGCGCTTTCTACAGCGGGTATCCCCACACCCCGTCTTACGTGTGTCGTGTGTCGTGTCGCGTGAGTGTCGAGTGTGTTTGGGTGTGATTGTCGTGCAAGAGACTAACGATGCTATTTGTTTGTGCGGCTTAGAAAGCTGTGCTTGATGAAGCTAGTGGCTTCTTCGCCGACCACGTCGACCCGCTCTTGGTACGCCTTAGCCGTTTATGTTACTGGTTTTAGCTCCTATTTGACTTGCCTCTTGCTCGCGCCTGTTCAACAGGCCCAGCTGGAGCGGCGGCCGCAGAAGCTGCGCGGGCTGCGCCACGTGCGGC
>CDFC01060042.1:8889-26684 GCA_000826385.1 Acanthamoeba rhysodes | reverse complement strand
CACACGACACGTAACATAAAGGCACCTTTTCGAATGAGCGCAGATCGTAAAGCTTGACGGCATTATTGGACGTGGCGACGGCAAAGATGAGACCCTGTGCGTCGTAGGCCACGCTCGCTCGTCCAGTCCGCCGAATCAGCCCCTGGCACGCATTGGTGCGCAGATCCCACAGCCGCACGGTGCTGTCCAACGAGGCGGAGAGGAATGTGTCATCTACGGGCGACATGGCCAGGGAGGTGACCCTGCACAGTCAACCAGAGGCACATACGCTCGCGTCATTAGTATCGGTCTTGATGCAGTTCGTGGTGATGAGTGGGGCCTGAGGATAAGTTTACCTGTCGCGATGGCCCTTGAAGTATCGCAGATAGTGATTGTCGTGCAGCGAGAGATACCGCAGAGTCTCTGTAGCGTGAACAAATGGTCAGCAACGTCAACGCCGACGGTTGATCGAGGGCGCCGTCATACCGTCCCACGAGTTCTTGGAGGCGCAGATGACTGTGTTTTCGTTGTGGGTCCAGCGTATGAGGTCGACCCCGTACTTCTTGCTCAGCACGGTCCTTGTCGTTCTGCGGCGTGACGTGTGAGCGAAACAGCAGACAGCTCGCTGCAGCAGGAGACACCAGGAAAAGGGTCCAACAACGTACTTGCCCGAGACCGCGTTGTAGACATGGATGGACTCATCGTCACTGGCCGTTACGAGATGCTCTCCCGTTTTGTAAAAATCCAGTGAATTGATCCTCGCTGTCTGTAGCGGTGGGCAACGAGGATGAGGGGGGACTTGACAAATTAATTAAAATCTTTCACAATCTTGCGATCTAGATTGAGCGCATTGCACGCGGCAAAGGGACAAGTACATTGTCTTTGAAGACCTTTCCCATCGCCATGGATTGAACGAGCTCATCGTCAATGCGCGCCATCTGAATCCGCTCGTTCTTGGGGAGGGAACTGTTTCTTTTTCTGTTCTTTTTTTTTCGAATAATAAAAATTCATATTTATTTCAAGATGGAGCACGCTGCAGCCGTGGATGCAGGACCAAAGATGATTTTCGTGTCTGGTGATCGTGCCTCTGTTGGCAAAAGCACTGTTGCCCTTGGCCTCCTCGGCTCCCTCCTTCGCACGGTTCGCCTCATTTCCCCCCCCCACGTGATGCGCATCACCTGCGAAGGGCTGCCGCACGACTCAACGCCTCTCGTGGACGGGTTGTGGTGCAAAGGGCTTGTACAAACCTGAAGAGATTGCATACATCAAGCCAGCCACGCAGTGTATCGACGTCCAGCTGGTGTCCAAGTACTGCAATTTGTATGGTAGGCATGCCCCGCCTCCCCGCCCTGGCTCTTGCTCCATGGTGACGGCGGTCTCTGGTCTCTGGTCTCTGTGAAGGCATCGCGCACCGCGGCATCGGTCCGGTGGTGTTCTACACCGGCTTCACGCGCGAGTGCATTGACGGGCAGGGGCCATCGCCCAAAGAGCTGCTCGACAAGATCGAGGAGGCGGTGAACACCATCGCCAAGGGCAAGAAGGTGCGTGCCGTTACCCCATCCAGGCGCCTGGTGAATCCTTGTGCCGCCAATGCTCACCTACCCGGCTCAGTTTGTCATCGTGGACGGCGTTGGGTATCCTTCGGTGGGGAGGTATGCTCAACCCGACACGCAGTAACGTTGTGCGTCGCTGGCGAAGTGCTGAGTCACCGGCTTTTTGTCACACAGTGTTGTAGGGGCCTCAAACGCACAGATCGCTCAACGGCTGGCTATCCCCGTGCTTCTGGTTGGCCGAAGTGGTATGCAGCTACGAATGGCTTGACGATTCACACTTTTACTCACACGACGTCGGGCCTCGCATATCCCCTGCTTGCGATCAGGCGTGGGCGATGCCATCGACAGTTTCAACATCAACAAAGCCTATTTCGACTACTTCGGCGTCAAGGTGCTCGGCGCTGTCTTCAACAAGGTCGAAGACCCTTTCGAGGACATCAAGGAACACGGTGCGTCTTCCCTGGGACCTTCTACCCCCTGTGATCTGCACTTCTGAATCTCATCGCGTCTGTGGCTTCCCGTTCGCATCGTCAGTGACGCGCTATTTCGCGCAGACGTACCCGGAAGTGAGCGCCTACGGGTTCATCCCGCTCGCGGCCCACCTTGCCCCCAAAGATGGGGTCAGAAGAGGTACAGCCAATTGATTGAATGATCACTCTTCCTCCACGCGCACGCTTCTTCTCTCGTCGCCGTGGCGCGCTCTCACTCCGTTGGCCTCACTGAAGAAAAGGGAGCCTGCCAGCGCGAGACGCCCGTCACCCTGGCCATCAGCGACGACGAGAAGGCGAGAGCCGAGGCCGTGATCGACGCCTTCGTGGAGCGCGTCGACGTCGCCAAGATCGTCCACGACGTATCTCACACCGCATCGTCGTAGGTAAATAAAACAAATAAATTATTCACATTATTATTATATTTTCACCGGACACGATCGAGAACCTCAAGCAAGCCAACATAAACCAGAGAACATGAGGCATGCCCTGTTGAAGAAGAAGACGGAGACCGCCACGATTCCGCTGGACAAGTTGAAAGCTAACCTGGCCCATGTACCGGAAGGCAAGGTGCCGGTGGTACTCGTGTCCACAGGGTACTGCCCCCCCCCCTCTCTCCCTCTCTTCTCTTCTCTTCCCCTTCCAAGCGCTCTGCCTGCAAGAGTGTTCTGGGGCTCACGGGAAGCAAACCTGCACAGGTCGTATGCGCCAGTCCACCGCATGCACGTCGAGGTGTTTGAAACAGCCAAGCGTTGGTACGGCCCAGTGGCCCGCGCATGTCTCGCGCGTCAGGCCTGTGGCTAACGCGCTTCTGGTTGACGCGGGTCTAGGCTGGAGGAGCGCCATGACTTTGCTGTCGTGGCGGGCTACATGTCGCCCTCGCACGATCAATACGTGGGCAGCAAGGTAAGCTGGACGTGACTTGCCCCAGCCATTGCGTTGGGCTCACACCATTCATTGTGGTATGTACAGATGAGGAGACAGGGTGTAGCACACATCACCATCGCGCATCGCGTGGCCATGTGCAGACTAGGCTTGCAGTACGACGTTTCCCCGTCCTTCCTGAAGAGACGACCAATAACTCAAGGGCAATCGGTACAGGGACTCCACCTGGCTTGACGTGAGTGAGTGGGAGTCACGGCAGGCAGTGTTCGTGGACTTTCCTGAAGTGGCTCACGCACACGCGACCTTCATCAAGTGCGGCTCCTCTCTTGTACGACGGCTGGCCGCCTCTCACCTGCGTCTCACCCTCTCTAATCGCTCAGGAACGAGCTGCGCCACGAAGCGCCCGGCATCGTAGTCATGTATCTCTGTGGCGCCGATCACGCAATCAATTGTGGGTTGCTCCACGGCGTCTCAAGCACCATCCCCGTGGTGGCCGTGGCGAGGTTCGTTCATCAACTCTTGCTTTCTCGAAACAAGAAAGGCTGCCTCTCTTGGGTCGCTCATCACGTGCCATCGCACTCCACGCAGGCCTGGCTACACAGCGCGCATTGCCCAGCTTCCGCGTACCGAGGGCAAGTGCTATTACGTCGAGATGGAGATGGAAGACCTCAGCTCCACGGCCATCCGAAAGAGGTACCGGTTCCTCCTCGACCATCGTCGTCGTGCGCTTACCCTTTGGCCATCTCTGCGCACTCAGGCTTGCTGCCTCAGAGAGTGTGGACGACCTGACTGGCCCAGCCGTGTCTCAGTACCTCTTCCAGAACGAGCTCCACAAGCTCTTCACCAGATAAATGGAAAATATTTTATTTTATTTATTCATAAAATAATTGAAAAGTAGAGGAGCAAGAAGAGCGCGCGAGATGGCACACTACATTCCTCCCATCAATTGGGGTATGGTGGAAGAGGACCTGTACAGGTCGGGGCAGCCCAATGTGCTCAACTTTCCGTTCCTTGAGCGACTCAATCTCAAGACCATAATTTGGCTCGCCCCCGACGATCCCACCCAGCAATTGTACTCTCTTCTCCACCCGAAAACTCCATCTCAACCAGGCGAGGGTGTTAATAGTTGTGCAGCTACAATTTTGTGGATGATCAAGGTATCGAGTTGATCCATCTTGGGATGGACTCGCAACTGCGAATCTCAAACCCTTGGAATCCCATCTCTGAGGTGCGTGGCCGGCATGCACTCCCTAGGTGGAGCCCCTCGGTTGTGCATGACGCAAGAGCTGATCGTCTTGGCTCCATGGGCACGTGCAGGACACGGTCGTATCGGCGCTGAAGCTCATCCTCGACCCTAAGAACTATCCTCTGTCGGTCATGTGCAACCTGGGCCGGCATCGGTCAGGTAAGGCCCCTCGGAGCTCGTCGGTGCTTCCTTTTGTTCTTCGGTTGCACTCACGCGCGTGGTTGTGCGTCTTCTGCAGGAACTGTGATAGGCTGCATGAGGAAGCTGCAGCGATGGAACCTCACCTCCATCTTCGAGGAGTACCGAAGGCACGCCGGCTCCAAGGTGCGCACCTACGCCTCGCCTAGGATAGGACGCGTGTCGCTAGCGACCGGTGGGCCTCGATCGCTGACCCTCTCCCCCACGCTCCTTCCTCGTCGTGGTGTATAGGTCCGTCTTCTGAACGAACAGTTCATCGAGCTCTTCGATACCGATCTGGTCGGCATGCCCGAGAACCCGCCCAAGTGGCTCTAGACCTATCACCACCCACCACAGTACGACTCGTTGCTCTTGCTCTTGCCCTGCCCTTTGCCCTCAGTGTGTTATGTAAATGTCTCTCCGGCTCAGCCTCAGAGAGCAAAATAGAGCAGAGCAAGGCGCCACCATCAAACGAACACACACACACACACACACACACACACACACACACACACACACACACACACACACACACACACACACACACACACACACACACACACACACGACACAAAACGAGACTGTCACAACCGAGTTCTTCTTCTAATCCTCTCTTGATGTGACTCGAAAAGGCACACACGCTTTTGGGCTCAAGATCGGCTGGCGTCTCCCTTTTGTGGTAAAGGCCACGGCTCTCCGCGCGCCAACGGCTGGAAGTTGGCCTAGCGAAGGGAGGGGAGGGTAAATAGGGCGCGCCCTCGAGAGCTCTTCCAACGATTGTGTTGTGTGGTGTGGCCACTGGCGTCCCGCACACGTATGGAGGTAATCAGCGTGGAGGATGTGAGGAGGAGGAGCTTCCACACGCTGGCCAAGCGCCTTATGCAAGAGGACGACGAGCTCCGTGCGTTGCGCTCTCTGTTTCTTTGGAGCATGCGACCTCTTGGGCCCAGAGAGAAATCGCGCCTCCCCCGCTCACTCTCTGTGTGGCCAGGTCATGTGCGAGCGTTCTTGCAGAACTATCGCATATTAGATGCGGCGCCCTCGCTTCTGCTCCGCATCTGGATCGACGAATATCCTCTTCTTCCTTCCTCCCTCCCACTTCATCATCAATTCGACAATTTCAAGCATCAATCACACACGCTCCATCAATTCATTTTATTATTTAATTTCCTTAACGATTGCGTAAGTTTGTGCTCGTGGTGCCACGGACGAAGGCGGAGGAACAACGCACAGCGGCTGAGCTCAACAACGGGGCAAGAACCACGCTGCAACGGTTCGTAATCAATGGAAGAAAGTAGTGTTGTGGGCTTGACGGTAACGGACACTGATGGCGCCGCGTGGAACAGCAGGATGCTCACCTTCCTCAGGGAGTGGCTCGACAAGCACCAAGTGTCATTTAAACGGTCGGAGCTGTTGCAGCTGTTCCGCGTTCTGCAAGAGCGGGTAGGTAACCCTGTGGTGGCGTGCATTCTCATTCTCTGTTGATCCTCATCCTTCGCTTCCAGGTCGGAGCAGACGTTGCGAATGAATTCAAGCTACTGTACGTGCGCATGCGAGGGCGGCAGCGTGCAAGGAAGCGGTACATGTCTCTCGAGCGATCGTCGTCGGCAGCTCTGATGACTGACGCAAAACGCAGTGCCAAGCCCAAGCTGGGATCACCCCGCCAAGTCGAAGAAGCACTCACAGCATTCGAGAGAGCGATGAAGGTTCCTTCGTTTGGATCTGCCATCAGCTCAGCCTTTCCCGCTGTCGACATGGATTCACTGTTGACGGGGCGAGGCAAGGTGATTGCACTCTTTCTTCTTGGTTTACGGTAGTGCGCGACTTCTCACTTCTGGTGCAGACTCAACTGGGACAGGATTTCGAGCTGCTTCAGCTTCCTGCTGCCACGCTGGCTGCACAGCTGACGACCTTCGAATTCAACATCTTCCGTCAAATCACGGCTGACGAGTTCCTCAATCAGCGGTGGAAGAAGGACAGCAAAAGCACGGTCGCGCCCAACGTCACCGCAATGATCGAGCAATTCAATAGGGTACGATCAACGTCTGCTCGATGGAGTTAAGCGCAAGGGATTGACCTTGACTGTTCAACCACCTGCAGGTCGGCTATTGGGTGGCCACCGAGATTGTGCAAGCCAAAAGCCTCAAGGAGCAATTGAAGATCGTAAAGAAATTCATACAGGTCGCGGCTGGTACTGCCTCCATACCCCACGCAACGGCGGTCAAGGAACTAACCAGGTTGATCGGCCCTTCGTTGAACGTGCACTAGAATGCCTTGCGCTGAGCAACTTCAATTCCTTTATGGAGATCCTGTCGGGTCTGAACAACTCTTCAGTACAGCGACTCAAGAGCTTGTGGGAGGTACGCCGCCACTGCTTTCTGCTTTACACTTGAGTGCTCACTCTAGCTCTTCCATCGACCGGCAGAACTTGTCCACCAAGTACGAAACGAAGTTTTCCGAGCTGGAGGCCATGATGGGCACCAAGCAGAACTTCAGGCAGTACCGCCAGGAGCTCAACTCGAGGCCTCTTCCCGCTTTCCCCTACTTTGGTATAAAGCTATCCCTAGTGGCGATGTTGTTTTTGTCTTTGCTCTCACCAATGTCGTTGCGTTGCACTGCAGGGTTGTATTTGCGCGACTTCACATTCATCTATGACGGCAATCAGACCTACTTGGCGGACCACTCGATCAATTTTGATCTCATCAGCCTGCTTTACGAGCGAACGCAAGACATCACTCGATACCAGAGCTTGAACTACTCCATCGTCGAAGACGAGCGAATACAACAGAAACTGCTTGCTTTGTCGATCTACGACTCTCACAATGAGGTGCGTGACATTCTTTCCTCGTAATGTGTGAACGCGCATTGGTCTCACCACATTCGCACAGGACGATCTTTATATGCTGTCACTCAAGACCGAGCCCAGCCTGTGGACCAGTTTGAAGAAGTACGTTTGGTCCTTCACGGTGAAGCAGGCAGTCCTTTTGCTGACGTCACCTTTTCTGCCTTCGTGCAGATTGGGACACACACCCATCTCGGACATCACCCCGTCGTTCACCGAGACAGAGAGCGAAAGCAACAACACTCACTCGGTGCGTTTTTCGTTCGCTCGCGAACGGCAGCTGGCTGACGCTCTGTATCGCCATTATAGGACGATGACACAGATTCCTACTCCCAGCCTCTTCCATCACCATCGTCATCCTCTTACTCGTCCCTCTCGATTCCTCTGGCCATACCCATCAATGTGCCCTTGCCGCCTCCACTCGCAGCGGCCCAGGGCGCACTGCACTCTTCGTCCTCCGACCCTTCTCTCGCTTCTTCTCCTGGCCTATCTACCACCACCGTGCCCGCTATCTCCCTCACCAAGGTCAAGCCAGCTGTCACCCCTAACACAAGCAACAACAACTCTCCCCTGCAAGGCCGGCGACCTCCCAACTCTCCGCGCTCCTCTTCTATGCCGCCCGTGGTGCGGGGCACCAAAGAGGAGATCAGGAGGACGCAAGGGTATGGTCGCCGCCCTTGAACGTTTGTTTTCGAAGTGTTTTAAATGATCTTACCGTGTCTTGCATCGTAGGAGACAATCGAGCGATCTGGACGAGCACCCCTCGCGGTCGGACAGCCAAGATTCGTTAGATTCCGAGGCGGACTCTGACGCACAGCCCACAACCCCGAGCAGAGTGCGGTCGGGGTCGGGAATCCGCGACAATGAGAAGAGGACCCGGGCGGACAGAGAGCGTGAGCGGGAGAGGAGGGAGCGGCGGGCGTCGGTGGGGAGAATGGAAGAAGCTCTGCCCGTCGGCGAGGAGCGGCGATCGTCGACAGCTTCACCACGCGATACTGGCACTACCACTTCGCCCAGGGGCGCCGCTCCATCGAGCTTAAGCCGAGAGTCTCGCGAGCGAGGAGATAGGAACCGAGAAAAAGACAAGGTGGAGAGGGACCGAGACCGTGAGTCGCGCGATCGGGACCGGGAACGAGACCGAGATAAGGAGCGCCGCCAGGGCTCAGAGAGGCGACCCCACAAAGGTTTGCGCTGCCTCTTCATAGCTTTCATCGTTGTGCTATTGCGCTGGTGGATCCTAATGTGTACCACAGCAGATGATAAGAAGTCTTCACGACGCCACTCACGACGACAGAAGGATGGCCACGACGCCCCGCGATGCCAGGTTCGCACTAGCAAACATTTGTGGGTTTTGCCGTGACTCTGACATGATGGCTGTGGTGCGCAGGGACCTGAGGAGCTCATGGACCAGATGGCCAAGGCCGAGACCCTCGTCGACCGATACTTTGCTCAGTGTTATCAGGTTCGTTGCTTTCGCTCTACATTCAACATTGTCTCGTGTCTGAGCTTTTACTCAATCGATCGAGCACAGTCGGCAAAGAAGGGAACCATCGAGGTGTGCGGCGAGCGGTATCTCCTGTTCAGGTACGCACACACTTCCTTGGCCACTTCTCACTGTTCGCATCACCTTTGGACATGCAAGCACTCATCTTTCTGCTTACGCACACGTGTGCCACCCTAGGGCCTCGGCACTTTCGACAGAGTTCTTCCAGGTAGTGAAGGACAAGTTTGCCGACAAGGGCAAGGATTTCGCCTTCCAGTTCCTGTTCGACTTTGGTCACGCGCTTGGCAAGTCTGACGCCGTCAACCTCCAGAAGAAATCCTCGTGCCCCACCGGTATCATCATCCATCGTCTCGTGTCGTCGGCGTCTTCCTACTTACCATTGCTCCTGCCTCGCGCACACACCGCTCCCTCTTTCTCTCTGTTACTGGCAGGTGTGGACACGATGCTGGCCGGCCCAATCTATTTCTCATACACCGGGTGGGCCTTCATCGAAATATTGCAGGCCAGGTACGTCTTGTTGGATTCCTCTTGCCGGCTCGAGCTTCCTAATGGCTGTGGTCTAATCGTGGCATCAATTCACTTCACAGGCCCGAGGCAGGGGATTCGTTCTTCCTCTACTCCGATCACATTTGCTCCTTCGAGGCCGACTCCTGGATGTCAACGAAGAGCACCAGCGTACGACCAGACACTCCCTCCTCGCGCGCGTTCTATTGCTGACGAGAAAACAACAGATACTAGAGAGTATGCCGAAGGGTCCAGTGTGCATCCTGGGCGCTGGCTACAGCAGCGGATGGGTCTCCTCGTGTTTCCATTTCCCGTCGGAGCTGCTCGCCGTCGAGTTGTTGTGTAAAGCCAAAGGTGCGCCCTCCTCGCCGTTGATGCCCAAGAATTGCAAACTAAACATGTTGTCAGGTGATGAGCGGTGCTTGTTTGTGCTGGCCACCGAGAACAAGATACACGATCACATCGCTCGGTGCGCACTGTGTCACGTGATGCCTGTTTGGTGGAACCAAGCATGAATCACTTACATACTTTGTCTCGCTGTGTGCCACACAGATTTTTCGCCGAGAACAAGCACCTGGCCCAGGGGCACAGGGAGGCACTGTACATTCCCCAGTTCTTGTCGACTACCCAGGTAAGTCACTTCGTTGGCCTGTCGGTACCTGCTGGTGTTGAACTTGTGTCGCAGACGTACCTCCCGGCGGTGCCCCGCAGTTTGACCGCCGACACGGCTGCCACCAAGCTCAGGCGAAAGCTGTCCATCAAGGGTTGGTCCTCTCCTGGCTCCATTCCGGCTCTTCGTCCACTCATCACCAACCCTTGATTGTCCGCGTGGTGTGTGTCACACGTGTGATGTGTGTTATGTCGATGGCACGGAACAGGAAAGAGTACACTGCTGAGCGGAGAGCCGGCCAACTCCAAGAAGCAGCAGCTCTCGGTGAGCAGCGACTCGCTCGGCTTCGCGGCGCAGGACGAGGAGTCGCGGTCCAGGATCGGCCTTTCGCCGGACCAGCTGAAACAGCTTCGGAGCGTGCAGCACAAGGTGGGCCGCGAGTTCTCCAAGCTGTTCCAGGAGATATCTTGCGATCCGACGCGAGGCGAGGTGCGGCTCAACAACGAGCGACACATCTTCGTGCGCGGCAGCTCGATCTCGCTCGAGTTCGTGGACCTCGTGGAGAAGGCGCTCGAGGAGCAGCGAGGCGCGGAGGCGGTGACAGCCAGGCGGCGCAGCTCCAGCGGCGGAGGCCTGAAGCCCGGCAGTGGCATCGACGAGGCCGAGCGCGAACGCGATGAGCTGCGCCGCGCCGCCGAGACCTTCGCCACCAACTTCCTGTTCGACTTTGCGTCGGCCATGGGCGGCAACGATCACAGCAACTTTCTCAACAAGATCGTGAGCGAGAAGAGCGTCGACATCAGCTACCTCGCCTCGCTCTATTCCGCGTCGGCCGGCTCCGGCGGCGGCGGAGGCTCGGGGCGCAGCAGCGCCAACTGCCCGCCATCGATGTTCTCCGACCTGCTGCTGTTCGGCCTGCCAACAGTGATGGCCTACACGGGCTGGGGCAGCGTCAAGTTTGACTACTCGACCCTCAGCTGCTCGTTTGCCCCGTTACCGAGCCTCTACTGTCTCTTCACCATGGAGAACTCGATGGAAGCTTCAGGTATGTGTAAGCAGATCTGCCGAGCTGCGCCCGAAACTGACGCCCTGCGCTGGGTGTGTTGTGTGTGTGTCGCAGTTTACCTGAAAGCAGCTGAGGATGAGGACGCCGTGAAGGCCAAGGGCGGGGACAACAAAGCGAGAAGGGAGCTGCTTACGCCCGCGTGCGTGATGGCCGCCGGCTACGTCAACGGATTCCTCAACGAGTGCTGGCAGAAGTACTCGTACACAGCGCCGGTCTTCTCCTTTCTTAAGGGACGCGGCAGCGGCACATACAACAACGCTGCCGAAACGTGGGCCAGCGGCGGCGAAAGCGATGCCGGCGACAGCTACAGTCGAGGTGGCAAGGGATCGACCATCGGCCACTCGCGTGGCCGCGCAACACGGGAGCGTAGCGGCAGCACTGCCAGCGCCCTCAGCGCCCCCATCATCCCCGTCATCAGTGCCACTACTCTTCCTGACGTGCGTCTCCTTTTTTCCTACCACTGTGTCGTGTCGTTGGTCGTGTCGTGTCGTGTCGTGTCGTGTGCGTGTGCGTGTGCGTGTGCGTGTCGTTGGTCGTGTCGTGTCGTGTCGTGTCGTGTCGGCGAGCAGTCTACTGACGACAACTACGACGTGTGTGCAGTTGGCGGTGGTGGAGCTTTCGTGTCGAGCGTTGGGGCACGACTGCTGCGAGTTCATGGTGTGCGTGCGGAGTCAGGTGGAGCGGTGCGCCAGGACCTACCTGGAGAGCCGAGGCCGAGGCGGGTCCGCGGCGCTCGCCGGCGTGCCGCTGGTGGACATCCTCGCGGCCAAGGACAAGGCCGACGCCGACGCCAAGAGGAAATCAGACAAGACGCGCAAGTAGCGAGCTGTGTGTACATGTATATCAAAACTCTCTCATCTTACCACCCACACCGACGATCGGTCGCGCTACTGGCCTGGCTCGTTGTGTGGTGGTCGCGTCGAACCGGAGGAGAAGGTGCAGCCGGCGTGCTGGATGACTTCAGACGACGCAAAGTGCCCGCTCGCCACGCACTGCGCCAGGTCTTGCTCCGTGTGGTGCGGTTGGCGGACGAACGCGGCGAGGAAACCGCCCACGAACGCATCACCGCTGCCGATGAGGTCCACGATCTTCTCCTTCGGCACCACCGGCACGGGGAACACCGAGGCCTGACGCCAACGGAGAGCAGGGTCAGCTCCGCCTGGGTCTCGGCAGATGGGAGGGGGGCACTGGGAGAGGTTGGCCGTGAATACCTGGCCTTTGCAGGCAATGACGGTGGGTTGAGTGCCTCGGGTGACAACCACGACCGACGTGTTGGAACCGCCGCGGGACAGGAGGAGGGCGGCCTCTTCGGGCGTCTGGGCGGGCGCGAGCGCGAGCGCCTCCTTCTCCTTGGCGAAGACGGCGTCGGCCAAGGGAAGAAGTCGGAGAATGGCGTCGCGGTGCTTGTTGACCACCGAGATGTTGGAGAGGTTCACCACGACGCACTGGCCACACCCCCAAGCACGCGCGGGTGAGCCTCCGGCAACACATTTCCGATGAGTGGGCGAGCGGTGAGAGTGGTACCTTGCCCTGGTCTTTGCTTCGCTGAGCCAGCGCCAGGAGGTGGTCCTCCGCAAAGGCCAGAAACGCACATTCCAGATAGACGTACGACGCGCCGTCAATGACCTACGCACATCGCGTGAGCCCACAAATGACAGGCGTCCGGCCGACGCTCGCCTCATCACGCACCTGCTTTGTGTCTTCGTCCAGCGAGGCAAAGTCGAACGTCTCGGAGGCGCCAGCGGTGAATAACTGATGTCTGGGAGGAGAGTGGGTCAGTGCGTGTACGAGCACGTACGCGGGTGGGCGCGCGAGTGGGGGTAGGTGTGGACCGTCGGTCTTCTTTGTCCCCCGCGAGGGTCAACGCCAAGCAGTTGCCCGTTGCGTGGCCGGGCGTGCGCACGTAGCAAAACGCGGCCGCGCTGCCCTCGGCGTCGACCTCTCTCCTACAACGTACGATGAAAGCGAGCGGTGTCAGTTGTGGGCACATGCGTGTGCAAGTGGTGGGCCCTGCTCAGCACAACCTATCGATCGGGGAGCGAACCGAAGCAGCCGGGCAAAGTCATCGTCGCCGACGCTGCCCACAAAGGCGCACCTGTGCGCCGCGCCCAGCAGCCACTGGGCGTGCACGCGGCGGTAAGGTCAGAGCCACGACAATGTCGACGACTGGCAGGTCACCGTTCACACGTTGTTCACCTGAGCCACGCGGACGACGTTCTGGGTGGACCCACCGGCCGAGTACTGGATGCGTGCCCCGCTGGCCACGGCCTCGCGATACCTGATGGCGCATGCATGTAGTCGCGCGTTGAATGAAAGATGCGCAAAGCCGCGCCAGCGATGCGGTTGGTGTGCATCGTACAGTGCGTGGGCGCGATGGCAGTCGGTGGTCACGCTGAACTGTCCCAGCGCCAAGCCCCGCCTACGTGGCAGCGATTCGTGTGAATGCGAAAGAATGAAAACAAATAAATGGGCGAATGCATGGATGAAAGACGCACGTGGCCAAGAACGCCTCACTGACTGCCGCCTTGATGTCGAGGATGGGGCACCCCAGGCCCACCAGCACATGAGGCCTCGTGGACGAATCGCCCATCTCAACGCCACGTCAGCAAGGAAAACAAAGGAAAGAAGGAAAAACAGAGGAAATCAGAACAGGTGAGAGCAAACTTCGCGCGCACGAAGAGGGGGGCACGATCACCACCGCCAAGGGGTACGCAAGAAGAATAGGAGAGAGAGCTTCAAGGGAGCTTCAAGTAGCCGCGCGGCAGCGGGTGGAGGTTCGCGGTGATGTCGTGGTACAACAAAATCAAGTCGAATCTGCCGGCGCAGGTAGCGGGCATCAATCTCGAGAATGCACTGCAGGCGGTCGCCTCCCCCGCGGCCAACGCGTCTCTGCGCTCCTCCACAGACGGCGGAGGCCCGTCCGCCCAGGGCGGCTCGCCCCCGCCCTTTCCCTCGCTCTCCCCCTCCACGCCCGCCTCAGCCCCCGCCCCAGCCGCGGCTACCCCTGCAGGCGATAACGTACGTTCGTTGGGCGCCAGCTCTTCTCAAGCCACTAAACTGGCGGCACTCGCGCTGATGCCGTGTGTGTGTGCGGTGTGTGGTGTGTGTGGTGTGTGCACAACACAGACACCGATGAGGATATCTCTGGACTCGGCGTCGAGGGAGGAGCTGGTCAGCTTTGTGAAGAGGCAGGCCATCGCCGTCAAGAAGCGCGACGAGAAGATCTCCGGTACAGCGTCCTGTCCTGTGCCGGCCACTTTGTTTCGGGCGAGGGTGGAACCGCTCATGTGTCGTGTGTGTGTGTGTGTGTGTGTGTGTGTGTGTGTGTGTGTGTGTGTGTGTGTGTGTGTGTGTGTGTGTGTGTGTGTGTGTGTGTGTGTGTTGCAGAGCTGGTCGATGCCTACAAGCGGCTCGCCAAGGAGCGAAACGACTTCAAGGCCAAGATCGAGGAGCGCGACAAGGAGGACGAAGCAATTCTCAATGCCGACATCGGCCTTGCGCCGCCACATGAAGACGACGCTCGCCCCAGTGCCACCGATGCCGCCGAGTCCAATGGCGACGGAAACGACGTCGAGAGCGAGCTCGCCAAGCAGCTGGGCAGCGGCCAAGCGAACGGCGAACAGCAGCAGAGTGGCGATGACGACATTGCCGAGTCCAGTGGCGGCGTCAATAATGTCAGCAGCGGAGACGACGGTAGCACGGTGTACCAGATCGACGAGGAGGAGCGCGAGAAGGAGGCGCGCAGGAAGGAACTCGAACGCCAGCGTGAGGCGACCTACCAGGCGCGGCTCCGGGAGCTGGTGCGCGAGGGGCACGTACTGCGGCGAACGGTGCGCGAGGCGCGGGAGCAGGCCGCGGAGAAGGAGCGCGTGCTTGTCGGGCGTGTGGAGGAGCTCGAGCAGCGGGTGCAGGAGCAGAAGGACCTCTACGTCACCCTGCAGACCAAGTCCGGTGAGCAGATCGAGCGGCTCGCAACTGAACTCCAACGTATATCGTTCCTGCCTGCTTGACTTTTGGCGTCGCTAACACACACACGATACAGGGATGGCCGACAGTGAGGCGCGTGCCAAGGCCGAAATGGAAGCCCGACACAAGGAAAAGGTGGATGAGTTGGAGGGCGAGCTAGCCAAGCAGAGAGACGCCCAGAAGGAGTTGTTCGAGGCCGGCCAGCGGCGTATCAAGGTTGCTCCTAATTTTGTTTTATTGTTTTATTCTGTGTTTTTATATAATTAATCACACATTGCTTGGGGCACAGGAGCTGAACGCCGAGCTGGAGGACAGCCACGCTAAGGCGAAGGAGCTGAGCGAGGACCTTCACAAGGCCCAGGAGTCCCTGGCTGGTGCGTTTTACTTGGCTCGCACACGCAACAATCACCACCTACAACCCACGAAACATTGTTTGGCCTACGCACCCACAATGCCCTGTCATCATCCCGAACTTTATTCCAGAACGAGAGCACCAGTTGGTGTCCCTGCAGAAGGACAAGGAAGTGGAACTTCAGGGCCTGCACGACACGCTCATACTCATGAGGAACGAGGCCCAGGTATCGCTTACATCCCTTTCTGTCCACACGAGTGTGCACGCGTGTGTAGAGTGTATCGTCTTGCCGCGTGGTTTTGATCTTAACACAACCTTTTGCCTAGGCGATGGGAGTGGAGAGCGCCAAGTTGAAGGAAGATATCGCCAAGTGGCAGCGCGAAGCGGCTGACAAGGCTGCACTGGCCACCGAGCTGCAGGCCCTCAAAGAGCGCCAAGAGCAGGAACGCGAGCAGACCCGCCAGGCCGACCTCAACTCCATCGCCGACAAGGAGAGCCGAATCCTAGAGCTCGAGGAGGTCGTTGCCCGGCTCTCCAGCGCCGATCACCCTCCCACCGATCAGGGGGACAGCGAAGCTTTGGCTGCGCGTGCGAGGATCGCCGAGCTGGAGAGCGAAGTGGAGGCGCATCGAAGTAATGTGCAGGGCGGCGGAGAGCAGACGAGCGACTGGCTCGCCGAGAAGTCAGAACTGGTGCGCCAGGTCGAGGCGCTGAAGCAGACCCTCGAGGCCGGCCAGCAGCGGTCGAACGACGGGGCGGCGGAAGCAGAAGAGAGCCGACAGAGAGAGCGGGAGAGGTTCGACGAAAGGAGGCGGGCGCTCGATGAGGAGCGCGAGCGGTTGGAGAAGGAGAAGGACGAGACCCACGAGGAGCGCGAGCGGCTGCAGGAGGAGCGCGAGCGACTACGCGTCGAGCGCGCGGAACTCGAACAGCTCCACTCCCAGGCCCAGGCGTCCACCGACGCGGAGGCGGAGAAAACCGACGATGCGCATCAGAGCGAAGCGCTGCGCGACGAGACCGAGCGACTGCGCGCGGATCTGCGCCAGCGAGAGGAGGACCTGACGCGCAAGAGGGAGCAGGTCGTGCGGCTCAAGGCCAGGGCCCGCGAGCTAGTTAAGAAGGCCCGCGAGGACCGTGACCGGCTGGAGAAGGCGACACGCAAGGCCGAGGACGAACAGGCGCGGCTCGGGGCCGACCGCCAGCATCTGGGCACCCAGCTGGACGCTGCCCAGGCGCGGCTGGCCGAGGTCGAGCGCGCACTGGCCCAGGGCCAGGAGGAGGTGGAGAAGGCGATGACGCGCGAGCGCGAGGGATTCCGGAACACGCTCAAGGAGGTCAACGAACGACACGACAAGTCGCTGGCCGACAAGGACGATACCCTGCGCAAGCTGCGCGAGGAGAAAGATGTACGTGTGTGGCTGCACGTGTCGTGTGTAACGCGCAACGTTGTTCACTCACATGCGAGTTTTGTGTTGTTGTGGGTGTAGGAGCTGATTGGGAAGGTAAACGCAGCGGCAGAGGAAAAGGCGCACACAGACGAAACGCTGAGCAAGCTCCAGGTGCGGCCTATTTGTTCATTTTAATAATTCGAATTGGCGATGGCGAACTGATATGTTGTGTTTCTTGGTAGGAGGTGATGATGCAAAAGGACACCCAGTACAAGGCCGTCAAGGACAACGAGAGCAAGCTGCTCAGCCTCATCGAGATGTTCAAGAAGCAGCTCAAGGAGATCGAAAAGAATTCAGAAGACAAGCAAAAGAAGCTGCAGTACGCACACCTCCCAATTTGCCACCGCGCACACACACTCAAGCTCACTCACTCTCTCTCTCTCTCTCTCTCTTGTATATGACTGTGTTGTCGCCAGGGAGGAGATCAAGGGAGAGGTGGAAAAGCGGAACAAGCTCAACCAGCGGATCGAGGAGGAGAAGGAGAAGCACAAGAAGGCGGTGGAGGAGATGCAGGGCATGCTCACGGAGCACCGGCTGGGCGAGGAGCAGCTGGGCCACATCAAAAAGCTCATGAAGGAGGCCGACGAGCGCCACCGCGACGCTTTGGCTCGGGCCGAACGCGAGCGGCAGGAGGTGGTTGACGCGCACGAGCGGACCAAGGCCGAGCGCGAGCGCGACAGGGAGGAGCGCGGCAAGCTGCAAGCCAAGATAAAGAAGCTCAAGGACCTTCTCAAGCTGGCCGAGAAGCATCTGGGCGAGACGCGGCAGAAGGTGGCGACCCGCGAGGAGGAGCTGGCCGGGCTCGGCCTGCAGATGGACGGGCTGCGGCGCGAGCTGGAGGCGGCCGCGCAGCGGGTGGAGACCGAGCGCGCCGAGACCGAGAAGCGCGTGACGATCGAGGTCAAGGCCAAGGCCCGCGAGGATTTCCTTCAGCAGCTGCGCAAGGCCGCGCAGGTCTACAAGGAAAAGATGAAAGAATTGGTACCGCGCACACCGCGCACACCGCGCACACACCGCATGCGCTTACGGAGGGTGAGTGGTAGCAAGGGCAACTGGCGCAGGTCGCGCAGGAGCTGGAGGACACCAAGGCCGAGTTCAGGTCCTACAAATTGCGTGCCCAGTCGGCCATTGCCTCTGCGGGTCCCGCCGGCGGTGCGTTCACACACACACACACA
>CDFC01060041.1:944-11776 GCA_000826385.1 Acanthamoeba rhysodes | reverse complement strand
CATCGCAGCTCGTCTATGAGCCGGTTCCAGTTGGACCCGAGGGTGCCCACCCATGCGTCGCACTCGAGCGCCAGCAGCAGCTGCGTGAGGTGGAGCAGGATCATGTCATCGGCCAGACTCATCTGCTGGAAGCCGTTGGAGTTGTGGCGCACAATGTCCGAGTATAGCGGCACCCATCGGTCGCCGGTGAGCAAGGCCTGCTGGATGACCAGAGGGTCTTCAGTCGACACGAAGAAGGTGCGCCGGAGAGAGAGCGGCTGCCACCGTATCAGTTGTTCGGCGCCCTCGAGGTACTCGGCGAAGGGCACCAGCGTCATCTCTCTGTCCTTGTCGCCGTGTCGCACGTGGAGAGACACAGTGCCGCGAGGCAGAGGGAAGAAGCCCGACCCGAGATGGCCGAGGCTAGCGGCGGGGTCCTTGTCCGGCGACCCCATTCGCACCATGGCCTCCTCCCGACGCAGTCGCGCCACGGCCGCCAGGGTGCGCGCGTTGAACCGAGCGATGTAGGCCGCGCTCTGCGCGCGCCACCAGTACTTGGTCTCGTTGGCATGCATGTGCGGGACCACCTCGGCCAGCCGCTGTCGCAAAACGGGGGGCACAAAGTGCTTGGAAAAGGGCCTCGTCCCCTGCGCGGCGGTCCTGATGGTGTTGTTGTCGTTGGCGTAGATCTCAGGCGAGCAATTCGTGGGCGCCCGGAAGTAGCAGTCCCAGCTGGTCACCGCGCCGCAGTGGGCCGTTTGGGTCAGGCGATGTCCGGCTTGCTTGTCCCAGAACCAGATGCGACCCTCGGCCACAGCACCACCGACCAGGACGCCAGCCACGTGAATCTGTGACCCCAAGCCGCCAACCCAGTCGGGGATCGACCAGTACTGGGCGGTGGCACACTCGGCTGGCGAGCGATGCTGGTTGCGCCATATGTAGGCCTGGGCCTCCCGCGTGAGTACCGCCAGGCCCTCCTCGGGCAACGAGTCGGCCGCTAGGAAGTCGTGGCCCTGTTCCGTGTAGAGCCGCACGTTTTGGTCGAGCAGCTCTTCACTTGCGGTTGGTCGTTGCAACAGGCTGGGGCTCTCCTCTGGTGGAGGGAGTGAGGGAAGCTCCTCGCACCACTGTGGCTCCCCCGCGAGAGTGTAGGACACCACGAGCAGCACGCAGGTCGCGCCAATAAATCCCAGAACTGCGACGTAAACAGGCCTTGACAGGGACAGCTGCATCGACCACTTCGCCACTGCGCTGTGTTCTTCCTTCCTCCCCGTTCCGCTTTTCTTGCTTCTTCTTCGGAAGAAGAAGCGAACCTGTGTTTCCAAATTGGGAATAGCTTCTCGTGATCAGTGCGCCAGTAGGTAATTCTGTTGCGTCTCCTCTTGCGCTTATTGTCCAGCCAATACTTTAAAATATACCTACTTGGGGACAACAAGGGAAAGAGGACGGAACAGAAGAAGAGTACGACTTCTTACGCCCAGCTTGCCAAAGCCTCTTTTCGCCTTCGGGATGCACACCACCTGAATTATTTCCTGTAAATAAAGGTTCTTTTTTAATTTCATTTTGTGTTCTTTTTGGTCCATTCGAACACAAACAACAGCACTGTGGAATGAGGCGATCATCGAGGAGAAAGCGCGAGGAGGAGCCGGGAGAAAGAGAGGAGGAGGCAGAGGAGGAAGTGGCGCCTCCCCCGCCTAAGCGAAAGGCGCCGGCCAGGAAGGCCAGCGTCAGAAACAAACCGAAAAAAACAGAAGAGGAAGACGAAGATGAACAGCAAGCGGTGGCGGAAGCAGCTCCGGTAGCCAAACGTACGTCGGCAAGACTGAGAGGCAAGGCGGCGCCCAAGGAAGAAGCCGTGGCACCTCCGCCGATCCAGCCCAAGCCCGGCCGCGGGCGGATCCTGACGCGGATCAACAGGGCGCGGGCCGAAGAAGAGGCCAAGCTGCGCCGAGAAGCCCGGGCTGCGGCAGCAGAGGCGAAGCAGGTCGAGGGGGCAGGCGAAGCCCAGGCGACAGAGGCGGCGGCGTCGAGCGGCGAGGCCGGTCGACCGACGCTGCAGCGTGCGGCGAGCTTCTCGAGAAACGATTTGTTGAACTCGTCATTTCGCGATCTGTTTGGGCTGCTCAAGCGCCGCCACGCACCCTCCGCCTCGGAAGCCCAAGACCTGGTACGAGACCCCTCTTCCTATGACCCTCTACCAGGAATATTCTTTTTAATCAATTAAAAACATAAAATGTAAAATAAACAATTATTTAATTATTTAATTATATAAATATGTGATTATGGCGCCCTGGCTAATTAGTGTGCGCACCAGGAGGAGAATGAGGACCGATGGCTCATGGACCCGGCCACGGGCGAGTTTCCGGACAGGTGCGTGGTTTACGCTTTATGTGAAGACGGTGGTGGACGGAGCTGTGTTGCGCAACTCTCACAGAGAGGTCCAGACTCACTGCCACCGCTCACTCGTTGCAGGTGGGTGCTGCTCAACCACCACCACTGGGCGGTGAGCTTTGTGCGGCCCGATAAGCTGCTGTGTACCGCCGACGAGGAGGAAGAGATGGAATCGCTGCAGCTCATGCCATCGGTTACCGTGCCCTCACGGAAGGGGCTCGGCAGGCGCAGGGTCAACTTGGTACGTCTGTCGCGATTCCAGTGGTTGCTGCTGCGGCTTCCTGATCTTGTGCACTCGTGTGTGCAGGGAGTGTTCGAGCAAAAGAAGCGGAAGGCCAAGGCCAAGCTCATAGACGAAGTAAGTGAAGAGGACGATGAGCACATTCCGCTCTACCTGGACCCGCCCGACGACGGCACGTGTTGCATAGATGAACTCCCCGCCGAGACCCTGCTGCACATCTTCTCCTTCATTCCCACTGGTTCGCATGCGCTGTCTCAACTACGACCCCTCCCACACCACAGCTTTGTGAGTTTCTCACACCTCGCTTATTTCTGTACACAGGGGCAATGGGGCGCGCCATGTACGTCTGTCGTACGTGGTGGGCCATTTTGAACGACAACCACTTGTGGAAGCAGCAGGCACTGCCACCACCAACCCTGTTCACTCTCCTCCACATTCACATGCTTACCCCGCGTGTCGTTGGCTGTGGTGTGTTGTAGTGCGTGGCCGTCGAGGCCAGAGAGGTGGTACCTAGGAAGCTTGGATCGCTCTACGGCTCCGGCAACGTTAATAACCTGTACACATGCTCACATGTGAACTTGCGTTCACCCATTTGTTACTGACGTCAAATGTGTTCAGTGTCTACGCCATCGGCAAGCCCTTTACGGTGTGGGAGCCAGACACGGAAGAGCCTGCGCTCGTGCGGAATGACGCCCTCGGTCGCCCCCTGGTACCGTGTCCCTCCCGTGACCGCACTTGTGCCTCCCCCCCAAATGTGTTTGAGCTCACTACGACGTCCTTTCGGGCGTGCAAAGCCCCCGACAAAGGCCCACTTTGAAGAGTGCGAAATATGGAGCCTGGAGAAAAGGGTCAACGTCGTTACCGTCAAGAGCCTTGGTCGCGAGAAGGAGGCCGATCAAGGATATATTAAGTGCGTGCTGCTCTCCGTGGACTTTCCGCTCAACTCGATCAACATTGTGAGCTCACTGTGTATCGGTCGGTTCACGCAGGATACCGTTCATGTGGTATTACAGGTCCAGCTACACGATCAACGGCACCCACGAGATCACGTTCACGGATTACTCGGAGCCCTGGTGGTTTGCCCGGTACCAGATCAAATCGACGTCCGAGAACAAGGTACGGCCTGATCAGACGATGCTGGCCCAGCTGCTCTTAGCTTGGCTCACGCCATGTGCCCGCATCTTGCCTTTCCTCCAATGCTCACAGCTTAAGCCGTTCCACAACCCCGAACTGTGGCGCTGGCGGCTGGTGCGCTCCGATGAAAACGAGGTGACCGGCTTTGTGCAGTTCAACATCGGTACTCGAGTCCCTCATCTGGTGCGAAAGTGAGTCAGTGCTGACCGCGCATTGGTGCGCTGTCTGCGGCACAGGCCACTTTGAGCGGTTGGTCAAGGAGGGCAGGTGGCAAACTGAGCTACACAAAGAGGAGCTGGCGCTGCTCATTACGCTGCTCACGCAGTCGTACAACATTGATTGCGCGTATGGCATCACCCCCTCCCCTATTCATCCCCCGTCCGCCCACTGACCCGCGTGTCGATGCGTGGCACCACACAGACTCTACGAGCAACAGACCATACCCCGGTGGATGCAGAACAAAAAGCAGGAGGAGAAGCGAAAGCGGAGGCAGTCGGCGTCGCAGGACGGATCGCAGGAGCTCATTAGCGGGGACGCGGTAAAGTTGCCTCCTTTTACTAAGAAAGAAAGCCCTCGATGGGGGCCTATGTGAACGTGATCAAGGCTGACCAGTTAGCCTTCCTATCAAGGCCGCGGTGGAGCCCTTCCGAGTGGAGCAACCACACGGAGTCGACATTGAGCTGTACTCCTACCAGAGGGAAACGCTCACGTGGATGAAGGTGCGCCAGTGATCTTCCCCCTCCCGGTCTCCGCACCAAGGACAAACGTTTCCTCACACGCTCCTGTCTGTACAGGAAGTTGAAGAGATGGTGAGCAGAGGGCTGGGCTGGGAGATGGTCCGCCTGCTGTCCTGGGAAGAGCAGACCGGAAGTCGGGTGCGCCCACAGCCAGCTCCCTTCTCGCCGCTGAGATCTTCGAGACGAATTGGACGAAGCCAGCGCTCACACATAGCACACGACACACGACGCACAGGTGCTATTTGACGAAGATGCCACGATTCATACCTACTCCACGCTCGACAAGGCCAAGCACCTGCGCACCTTGGTCACGCGGGGTGGCATGCTGGCCGACGAAATGGTATGCGCCTCCTTTCGTCGCCTCGCCAAAGTCCTCACTACTCACCGTGTGCCGCCTTGGCGGCTGTGTTTCCGTGTCTGATCACCCAGGGCCTGGGCAAGACGCTGGTCGTGCTTTCGCTCATCGCAATGCAGAAGGCGAATGTGGACAAGATCATCGCTCGCGATGACGAATTGCGTCCGCTGGATGAGGTTTATGCCCCTCCCCATAAAAGGTCCTAACTGCTGGGCGAGCCTCACTCATGATGTGCGTCCTGGTAGAACACCTTCCGTTCGAAAGCCACCCTGGTCGTGTGCCCCAACCATCTCTGTAAGCAGGTGCGACTCCCGTGCGCACCCCAACCCAAGCGGTTGTGTCGACACTCACACTTTGTGGCCTCGTCCCAACGCGTACAGTGGGAGAATGAGATCAAGAAGCACACCAACCCGCGGCTCAAGACCTACGTGGTCAACACGGCCCGCGGCCACGAGAAGATCTCCTACAAGGACGTCATCAACGCCGACGTGGTGATCGTGTCGTTCACATTCCTCAGGTACATACCACCTTCCGCCCCCGTAACATGCCAGCCACTGTATGGTGTGTGAAGTAAGGTCGCCTAACCGTGTTTCGTAACAGCAACCGGATCTACCTCACCACCAGCCCGTCCTGCACCCCGGCGCAGGTCAAGAGCAAATCAGGCGACTTCGACCCGCTCCGCGCGTTCTCTCCGGTCTTCCACCAGTTCAGGTATGACTGCGTACGCACGCGGCGATGTGCCCAGCATCTCCTGCGGCGGTGTTGTTAAACGTTTTTGGTATCTGTCGTACGCGCAGGTGGTTCCGCATTGTGCTCGACGAGGGCCACGAGGTCATGTCCGATGCCGAGGGTGAGCCCATCCTCGGCGTCATGAGCGACTACCAGTCCGTCTTCAGGTATTATTCTTCGCCTTGACTTTGCCCTTGCCAGCGTGCCCGAGCTGACCGACCGCCAAGGTGGTACGTCACGGGAACGCCCTTCATGGCCGGCGTCAACTCCCTGCGCGGGGTGCTGTCCTACCTGCAGGTCCAAATCAAGGAGGACGACAGGAGCAGCCGCACCTATACACCCAACGTACGCACATTCCCCTGTTTTTCATCACTCAACCACTTACTGGGCTCACGCGAGCTTGCTGTGGATGTCTTATCGATGTTTGCCTGCTCGACGAAAAAACAACAGAGCGCCCTCACCCTCCGGGCCATTCTCGAGAGGGTACGGTCCTTGCTGCTCTTGGCCTCTCCTGCTTGGGCACCACTTACACTGTCGCACGTGGCGCAGGAGGCCATGCGCAACCTCTACTGCAGGCACACCAAGGCCAGCGTCGGCACCGAGTACACCCTGCCCGGCGTAGACGAGGAGGTACGCAATAGCGACACTTTTCACTAAGACCCCAATCCACTCACGACGGCTGACTGACCCTCTTGCTGGCTTCGTTCTTCTTTAACGCCTTCTTCAGGTCATCTTGATCAGACACACGGAAGTGGAAAAGGCCCTGTATGAGGTGGCGCGTGTGGAGGGTCGCGACAAGGAGATGTTCCAGCTGTGCAGCCACCCCCAGATCTCCAACAATCAGTGCAGGCACGTACACCCCAGGACGCGCCTGTGCACGCACATACTCACTCACACGCCTTGACCTTGCAATTATGCTTCTGCGCAGAGTGTTGGGCTCGGGGCAGATGAACCTGGACAACATCTTCCAGCAGGTACTGAAACACAAGCACGAGCAGATCACGGACGCGGAGAAAGAGTTAGAAAAGACCGCGACCGACCTCGCAAAGCACCAGCGCAGGCTCAAGCAAATCCAGGTGCGCCTCTTCTTCGAGCTGCGCGTTGCGTTTGTCTAGTGTCGTGTCAGGTCGTGCCAGGCGATGGGTCTGACCAGCGCTACTTGCTCAGGCCGAGTTTGAAGCGGAGGTGAGGAAGGATCCCAACTGGAAGCCCAGCCGCACACAGAACGACCGCAAGCGGGGCATGGAGCTCACCATCCGCCGGGAGGGCAAGACCATCACCAAGCTCGAGAAGGACCTCGTGGCCTACCGCAAGTCGCTCGACGTGCTGGAGCAGATGAACCGCAAGCAGACCTCCGCCGCTGCGGCCTCCACGTCGACAGACGCGATGGACGAGGAGCAGCGCGATGCGGCGGCCGACAAGCAGGTCTCTAAGGTCTCTGCGGTGCCCAACGCCCGCTTCATGTCATCGGATGAGGTCGATGAGTCGCTGGTCCAGCGCTACGGCTCCAAGATGGCGCACCTCTTCGTGTACGTCAAGGAGCTGGTCGAGAAGGATGACAGCAACCGCATCATCGTCTTCTCGCAGTGGGACAAGATGCTGGGTCACGTCGGTACACGCACACACGCACACACGCACACACGCAACACACGAGACGAAATCTAATCATCCGCGTATCCAACTCCACGCAGGCGAGATCTTGGAGGACAACGGCATCGCCACCGTGTCCTGCCGGGGCAATGTGTACCAGCGCAACAAGGCCATCAGCGCCTTCCAGAACGCCGACGCGTCGGAGGACCAGCCACGCGTTCTCATGCTCTCGCTGGTTCGTGTCCCCCGCCCAACCCAATGCGAGCAGTGTGGGTGACGTGGTCGGGCACCGACAACAGGAAAACGCGGCGTCGGGTACCAACCTGACTGGGGCTACTCACATCCTTCTGGTCGATCCCATCTCCGGATCTCGTAAGCGTGCGCGCGCTATTGAAGCTCAGGTCGGCCAACCCACCCACTCCTCCCACTTGCTCTGTTGTGGCTCACAGACGTGCTGGTGGTGGACCCTGCGTGTGCGTGTGTGTGCGGTGCCAGGCGATCGGTCGTGCGCATCGACTTGGCCAGACGCACAAGGTGACTGTGGTGCGTTTCATCGTCGTGGACACGGTCGAGTTCGATGCCTACCTCAACAACTACCGCAACGGCCCGGGCGACGACGATGAGGACGACTTCAGTGACGGCGCCGCTGCCGTCCACACTTGAGAGCCTCCGGAGAATTAGCTGCCCCGATGGTATTCTCCGTAATTTAATGGATTGGTCGAAACGCTTCTGCGAAGCTGCAACAACAAAGTTGGGTTGGTCGGCCAGACCACGCACACCAACCATGCAGCAGCCGCGCAGCGCACGGCACGAAGCCAGGGTTGTGGCCCAGGCCGTCTTTGAAGCGGCGCTCCAACAGGCCGACCCCTCCCCTGCCGCTGCTGGCCATGGCGACAGTGCGCACGAACAGTCCCGGGACTGGGCCTGGGGGGGCGAGTCACCGAGAGGGCCTCTTCCTTCTTCTTCGGGTGGGTCGCTGTGCGGGGTGGTGCTGCCGGAGGCCGCGCGAGAGCTCACCCCCACGGAACTCGCTGCCCTGTGCCAAGCCGACGTGGCAGCACGCACCGAGCGCCTCCTGGGCCGCCACGCCGTGCTGGCCCTCGCTCTCCCCACCTCCGGCGTCTGCGCCCTCGTACGGCCCTTTTATTATTATTATTATTATTATTAGTATTATTATTATTAGTATTATTATTCTTGATTATTATTCTTGATTATTATTATGTGGTCCGTTGCATGACGTGTTCAGCGGTGGTGTGCAGCAAAGGGTGCGGAGGGGGTTGCTACGCATCGAGATTGGGCGCGAGTTCATGGGGAGTGTGTCCGAGCTATCCGACCACTACTGCACACAGCGCAAGGTGTGTGGCGCCGTGGTGGTCCCATCCCACGCCACCAACATCCATGGGTGGGAGCTAACACAGCATCGGTGATGTTCACACCACCAGAACGATGCGGAGTCGCTCCAATGCGGCGTGGACTGGACTCGCGCCTTCAGGACCCACGAGGACCCGCTCTACCGTTCGTTCGTGCACTGGCAGATGCGTTTGTTGAGGGAGCAGGGGAAGATCGCGAGATGCACGCGGCCGGTCATCTATGACGTCGAGAAGGCCGCGCCGTGCCCTCCCCACGAGCGACTCAACGAAGAGCAACCGGCGACCTCCGAGTACGTGGCCATCAGGCAGGAGGTGATCATCGCGCCCGACGCAACAGGGCTGCCGCGCTGGCTGCTGGGCGTGCTCGACGGCGAGCGCGCGGCGGAGAGACGGGGCGCCGAGCGGATCTACGTCGTGAGCATGTGCCCGGCCCACACGCTCTCGCCGCTCTACCTCCAGACGTGCTGCGCGATCCACCCCGAAGCCGAGCTGGCGGTGTTTGTGGTCCTCGGGCAATCATGCGGCGGTGAAGGCGACCACCCGACGACGCAGCCCTGGCTGGCCGTGTGCTCGAAGAGTGTAGCCCTGCACATGGCCCACCAGGGCTTCACGATCGTCGGCGTCGATCATGTGACCGACGCAACCAAAGAGTCCGTGTCCGCGCCCGCGAAGAAGCGGCCACCGGGCGACGGCGGCAGTGACGACGACTTCCGCCCGCTCAACTTTAGCAGCGGCGCGTCAACTACACCACCCACAGAAGAGCCTGAGACGGGCGCGAGGACGGCCCCCAGAGCGATCAGGAAGACGCCCAGAGGGTTGATGCAGCTGGCGGAGATGAGGGGCTGCGATATGGCGGGGCTGCAGGTGCGCTGCGCAATCTCTGGACAACTAAGGAGCACCGTGCCCGTCGAGGTCCAGCTACCGGTACGTCCGCCACTTGTGACACTTCACTTTGAAGCTGCCGTGGCCTTACCCAATGCATTTTGCAGAGCGACCACAAGGCCAATACCGATTATTTCCACGTCATTGCAGAGGACGCGGATACTGAGCACGCAGAGTACGCATCGCTGGTGATGACGGCGACGTCACGGTGGCGGCACATGTTTTGACTTTTCATTACGCTCAGGTCGATCGTCGATCTGGTTTGCATGGGCAAAGGTCGGGTCTTGGCCAGCCCACACGCCTTCTCCTACTTCACCTGCGACGCGCAAGTGCTTTCCTTGGCCGGTTCTGCTCTCGCCCAACTATCAGCTAGACCTATAAAATGTGTACCATCTTACCACTGTGAGTGCGTGTGCGTGCGTGCTACCGCCAGGCGGCGATTGCATCGTGGCGTTGATGGACAGCTACTACTTCCCCCTGGATAGCAATGACCGAGCGTTGCAGGAGTGGAAGGCCGACGGACTGCACGTCATCAAGCAGCTGCGCAACAGAGAATGCATCAACAACGTACTTCTCGTTCCTGGGATCCCACCCCAGTCGTTTGGACACTGATCTGCGGAGGGGTGCACAGGCCTGGGAGCGCAGGCTGCGCCAGGCACTCGAAGCTCAGGACAGGTGGTTCATCACCAGATACGCGGGCACTGGTGTCACCCTGCCCTGGGCGCCCGAGTACGCACCCACCAATGGTAGTCCATTCATCGTTGCGCTGAATTTGATGGCTGTGGGTCCTATTGTGATATTGCAGGCTGGTGCTCGCGCCAATGTGCGAGCAAGCGTTGGTGCACGCATTCCTGGCCGTTGCGCACATTTTGCGAGGTATGTTGGCGCTCCATAGATTTCATTCCATTTCTCACTCGTCGCACACTTGCCGACCTTGATGGTGAAGGTAATGCTGCGACGAGGGGTATGATGACGGATCGGGACTGGGACGCCGTGTTCCAGCCCAAGGGCAGGCCCCCTGTCCACGAGTCCATCGTGGGGCCCGGGCACTGGGCAGTGCTATCCGAGGCCCGCCAGGCCTTCCGCTCGTGGTAACTTGGCACCCTACCATCTCCCGCGCAAAGCATCGCACGACCGCACACCACCGCACACTGCGCACATGCATGACCTCACACGCACACATGCCACGCAACACACTCCTGAGAAGCTGATTGAGGTTCGCCCACAATTTGTTCATGTCAGGTACCCGATGCACATGCTGGCGGTCCCAGATTCGGCCCACGGGCTTCAGTCCTTCTGGTCCCTGATCTTGTGCCACGTGGCGTTCTGGGGACCGACCATGTGCCCCACGGTTCTCACCCCGTCGCTGCACACGCGCGCACGCATCACACACACGCATCACACACACGCATCACACACACGCA
>CDFC01060031.1:3771-15966 GCA_000826385.1 Acanthamoeba rhysodes | reverse complement strand
CTGCAGGTGGGCCAGCGGGTCGTGGCCTCGTTCCAGATCGCGTGCGGCCAGTGCGAGTACTGCAAGCGGGGCCTCTCGTCCATGTGCGACACCACCAACAAGTCGTCGGTGCAGAACGCCATGTACGGCCACCGCTTCGCCGGCCTGTTCGGCTACTCCCACTTTGCCGGCGGCTTTGCCGGCGGCCAATCGGAATACGTGCGGGTGCCTTTCGCCGAAACCAACCTGCTGCCCATTCCCGAGGGGGTGCCCGACGAGAAGGCCCTCTACCTGAGCGACATCGTGTCGACGTCCTACCACGCCTGCAAGCGGGCCCACATCAAGCCGGGCAACACGGTCGGCATCTGGGGCCTGGGCCCGATCGGCCTGCTGTGCGCCCAGTGGTGCAAGCTGATGGGCGCCGGCCGCGTGATTGGCATCGACAACGTCGAGGACCGGCTCAAGTTCGCCCGAAAGAGGCTCGGAGTGGAGACCATCAACTTCGACAAGGATGGAGACGTGGTCAAGCAGGTGCAGGCGCTGGTGCCGGGCGGGCTTGACCGCACGATCGACTGCGCGGCGTTCCGCTACGCCAAGGGCCTGCTCCACAAGGTCGAGCGCGCGCTGGCCCTCGAGACCGACACGAGCGAGATCGTCAACGAACAGATCAAGTGCGTCAAGAAGGTACGGAATGCCAGCGCTCTACGGCTCCACGTTCCTCAGATTGCTAATCGAGAGTGCGGTCGCGTGCTAGTTCGGGCGGATTGTGCTGATCGCGGACTACGTGGGCCTGACGAACCACTTCAACATCGGCGCGGTCATGGAGTTGGGCATCGCGCTGATCGGCGGCGGCCAGGCCCCGGTGCAGAAGTACTGGAAGATGCTGATGAAGGACTACATCGCCACGGGCAAGTTCGACCCGACCATCATCCTCTCGCACCGCTTCAGGCTCGACGAGTTCGCCGACATCTACAAGGCCTTCAACGACAAGAAGGGCGGCATCCTCAAGGTGTTCGTCGAGACTCAGCACAGCTTCCCCAGGGCTGAGGGCACGCCCTGGCTCACCAGCGTCACCAAGGCCGTCAGTGAGGCCGCCCACTAGACCCCCGCGCCGCAACTACCGCGAAGACAAATCACACATGTGACTAAACTAAACTTGAAGTCATTCATAGCTGAGCTCATCGTTTAGGCGATGTTGCGAGTGAAATCGATGGAGCTGATGGGCGGGAAGGTAGGCAGTGGCCGGGTTTTGGGCGCCTCGGGCTGCTTGGGCGGCTCGAGCTTGGGGAACTTGAGACCCGTGCCCTTGCACAGCATGCACGTGTGCCCGCCCTTGCCGTGGCACTTGGGGCACTTGGCCAAGATCGGGTTGCGGTTGCGGTGCCAGTAGTTCTGGCATTTGACCCAGCCCGTGCCGTGGCAGGGGGAATGCTTCTCGCCCTTCTGCTTCTCGTACTTCTTCAGATCGCTCTCGTACCTCCGCAGCTTGTCGGCGTGCCTCGTCGCGGCGTGGGCGTTTTCCTGCTGCACTCGTTTGAGCTCGCGCTCGCGCCTGAGCAGCTCCTCCTCCCTCCGCGCCGCAGCTGTCGCATGCAACACGACACCGCACACGACACCGCACACGACACGACACACATCACGCACGCAACACGCAGTGAGTCGAGTGGACACGGGTGCGGGGCGAAAGAGAGAAGGCGGCGGAGGTTAACCGATGCGGCCGACTTCCTCGCGCTCCTTAGCGGCAGCGAGCTCGGGGCACAAGATCCACTCAACCACCGGACCGCAGCCTCGCTTGGCGCCGCCGAAGTCGAGCCGCATGTTCACCACCAGCGTCGTCCCCACGGCCTCGGCCTGACCAAGGCGCACGCGTCACAGTAGTCACAGACGTAAGACCTTGAAGAACAGACAGCTGGCCCTGGCGAGGAATCGTACGAGGTAGTGCTGGGGGATGAAGCGGTGCTGCGGGGGGCGGCACTGGTTGTGCGTGTCGACGCGCAGGACGACTTCGGCGAACTGGGCCTGCATGGCCGACCGTGCGCTCGAGTTGTCCTTGAGCAGGCTCTCGAGGCTCTCGCCGCCACCTGCGAAGGCCACACTGGGCATGGGCGCAATGCGCTGCATCACCAGCACCGATCAGCCGTGTGCGGTGGTGCGTGTGCGTGTGAGTGTGCGTGGGGTGCGTGTGCTGCTAACCTCGCGCAAGAATGCCACATAGTCTTCGGTGCTGTTGTAGAGCTCCGACCGCAGGAGGGCGTCCCAATCGAACTTGATCGTGATCGGCTTGCCCAGGGCAGCCGCTACCTTCTTCTCGGCAATGGCCACCTTCTCGTTCACCTCCTGCACCACTGCGGCCTAGAGAGAGAGAGAGAGAGAGACGAGAGCTTCGAGTGAGTAGACCACAACCGGGAACCGTGCAATGTGAGGGGCTGGCGGCAGGCGGACCTCGATCGCGGGCTTGAGGTTGAGCGCGTTCTCGACGAGCGCACGCACGGAGGGCATTCGGAATTCAGCGACATTGGTGGCTCCGGCCAGTGGAAAGCCGAGCGTGAGCACGCCGGCATTGGCCGCCACGCCAACCCGCGTCGCCGCCGGGTCCAAAACGAGTTGCACCGACTGATGCACCCCACACACGACCGACCGCACACGGAATCGGTGAAAAGGCGAAACGACTGACGCACGACGTGCAAGGCGCGGTACCTGGGCGTGCTGGTTGACGGAAGACTTGGCGCCGTCGAACTCGGCGAGAGCGGCGAGGCCCTGATCGCCCAGCAGGGCTTGTTGGGCCAGCAGGCCGGCCAGAGCGGCCGCGCTCGCTAGCTTGGCCTCGGCGTCGAGAGCCGACCATTCGCGGGTCGCGACGAAGGCTTCCCACCGGACCTGCACTGTAGTGGGCCGGCCCAGCGCGGCGCTCAGCTGGGCCGCGAGACTGCCGAGGGCCGTCTGGGCTTCGGTCTGGGCGATGGGCAGCAGTACGCCCACAGCGTCGGCCAGCCGCGCCTTCCAGTCTGTCCATTGGGCCGCGCTCAGCACCTCGTCGAGGTTGAGCGTCACCCGCAGTTGTCTGCCGTCGAGGGCGATTGAGCCCTTGGGTGGCTTCTTGCCTTCGACGTCGGCGGCGAAGAGCACGGCGTCGATGGCGCTGGCCACGGCGGACTTGCCCACGGCGTGCGCCACCACGCCGCCCAGCCCTTCCGGGCGAACCAGAGCGCTCTCGGGCAGCGCGGCGCAGAGGGCGGTGACGATGTCAGCCTGCTGGGCCGGGGGCAGCCGCCTGAAGACGTCGAGCGAGGTGAAGCCCAGATCGGCCTCGACCTTGACCGGCCGGCCCACGGCCGCGCTGACGGCCGATTGCGCGGCGTCGTGCAGAGCCTGGGCGTTGCTTTCGGCGATCCGCACGACGAGGTCGAGCTCGAACTCGATCAGCTCCTTGAACCTCTCGTGGACAGCGCCGGCCACGTCATCGGTGTGTATGGTGATGGTCTTGGCTGCGGCGTCTACCGCAACAACAGTGCCGTGGCGGCCGTGGGCGGGGTCGTAGCGGAGGACCACACTATCCACGGACTGATGCACCATGCACCGCCCCACAGGGTGATCGCACACGGCTGCGAGACCCTGGATTACCACCCGCCGCGCCAGCTCGTTGGCGAGCGTGTGGATGCGCTTGCCGGCAGCGACGATGGTGTCGGGCCGGGTCTGGGTTTGAGGCGCGTCAGCGTGCGTCCAATCAATGGTTACCGAGACGCGCTTGCCCAGAAGGCTCGCCGCCTCGTCTTCCACCTGTTCATCAAGTCTGTGAATTAGAGCGCACACACGCACACGCACACGCGCACGCACGCACGCACACACACACACACACACACAACACAACTAGGGACGTACTTGCTTAAGGGACTGGAGGGCGCAGTGCTTGGCGATGGGGATGGTCTGCCCGAGCGCCAGTTCGAGGTCCGCGCGCCATGTGGCGGCGTCCAGGGCGCCGGTTTCGGAAAGCTGGGCCACGGCGATCACCTCCAGCCGCTTCTCATCGGCGCGCAGGACCACCGCCGTGTGGGTCGAGTCGTGCCCGACCGTGACCACCACCGATTCCACGGTAGCGGCGAAGGCCTGCTTGCCCATCGGGGTGCTGCACACCTGCTCGACCGTGCCGACGAGGCATCCCATCAGCCCGGCCGGGTCGGCGAAGGCCTGGTGCAGGCGGGCCTGGAGGGTCGGGAGCGGGTTGTCGTAGAGGAACGCGCGGGTGTCGAGGCTCGCCCAATCGAAAGAGAGAGCGACCGGCTTGCCCGCCGCTGCTGCCATCCGCTTGGCGCACTTCTCGAGCTCTGGTGCATAGCGTCTGCGCACGCGAGGCCAAGCAGTTCAGCAGAAGAATTGTGCGGTGAGGTAAGACATGTGGCTTGTGGGTACCCTCGGCGGGCGTCGGCGAAGCAGAGCTGGGCCAGGAGCTTGTGGGAGAAATCGTGGAGCGAGAACCAGTGGTCGTCCATGTTGGTGATGAACGCGAGCGTGCCAGCGTCGTCGAGCTTCAGAGCGTAGGCCTTGCCCTGATCGCGTCCGCTTACCGTGTCGTCGATCGAGCTCGTTGGGTCATAGGTCAGCACCACGCGTGACACTTGGGCCTTGAGCCAGTCGCGCGCTGCCGGGACCGAATCGCAGGCGGTGAAGATCGAGTGGTCCGCGCCTTCGACCAGCGACCGGCCGCGCTCCTCGATCAGCTGCGTCACGAGCTCGCACTTCTGTTTGGCCGACCTGGCTTTAAACTCCGGCGACGACTGGAAGCGCGCGCAGTCGACAGCGACATCGATGGCGAGGCCCTTCGAGCGAAGGCGTTGGCCGAGGGCCTCGAGCGTGGGCTTGCCCACATGCAAGGCCTTGGTGACGGAGAGTTGAAGTAGCGTGTCGAGCTTGCCGTAGAAGGAGAAGGGCGGTTGGTCGAGCGCGTCCATGTTGTAGGTCAGGCGGAGCTCGTCGGCCGCGAGGGCTACGCTGTAGTACCAGCCGTACTCGTCGCCGACGGGTTCGCTGGCGCTGGTCGGGTCGACGCTGAACACCACTGCCTTGACCGCACCAGCAATGATGCCCTTTGACGTCGGCTCCCTGTCGCAGACTCCCACCAGGCTGTGTGATTGCACATGCGTCAGTCACCTGGTCAGCAGGATCGCGGCACGCGAACGGCGTTCATCGTTCACGCGGTGGGCAAGTACCCGTCACCTCGGCCGACGAGCGCCCCACATCGCTCGGTTGCAAGAGCGCACACTTTGGCTCTCTCCTGGAGCGACTTGGCCAGGAACTGTTCGTGTTGCGTGAAGGCCCAGTCGACCTTGACCTGGACAGGCTGGCCGAGGGCGTTGGAGAGGGCGGTTTGGAGGTTCAGCAAGTCCTTCTCGGCGTCGCGCTGCTGCTGGGCGACCTTGACGTTGATCACTTCGTCTAGCCTGGCCTTCAGTCCGCCGAGGCTGCAGCTGCACTGGTCAAAGTTGATGGTGAACGCCAGCACTCGATCCTCGCCCAGCTGCACGCTGTAGAGGCCGTTGACCGAGTTGGCGGGGTCGTAAGCGAACTCAACGCGATCGATGCGGTCGCTCACCGCCTGCTTGAAGATCTCATCGCCTCTGCACTTCGTGCCCAGCCTGCGCCCACCGGAAAAAGTCAAAGTCAGCTGGTAAGTCAAGTCAACGTGAGTCAACGCAAGCGAGAGCGTGGGTTGGTCCAACCCGTCGTAGCCGGTGGTGGCGGGGCCGACGTGGTTGGAGAGGACGTTCGCGAGAAGCGCAGTTTTCTGGGCGAGCGGCAGTGCGGCGAAGCTGGCGTGGTCTACGAAGGAGCGCCAGTCGACCACGACGTCGATCTTCTTGCCGACCTGGCCCTGCAGCTGGCCAACCAGCTGGGCGATCTTGCCCTCGGCATCGCGTATGCCCTGGGCGGTGCGCACTTGCATCGCTTGGTCCCACTGTTCTTTCGTGCCAAAGACCGAGTCTTTGACCTGCACACACACGACACACACCCGTCAGCTTTTCGGGCGCCCCACAAGGTGAGGCGGCCGGACGTACGGAGGACAGATCTACAGTGACGACCACCCGCTCTTCAGCGGGCTCCAGTCTAAGGTCCCAGGTGCGGCCTCCGGAGCTGCTGCTGCTGCTCGACGAGGCGCTCTTGACACTGTCCGTGGGGTCCAGACGGAACACGATCGTCTTGACGCGCTCCAGGATCGCGGCACGGAACACGTCATCCTGGCAGAGCCTGACCAGGCCTTCGGACCCGGTGACCACCGACTGGATGTAGGACAGTCGGAGACTGGCGACAATGTCCCTCTGGCGCTTCAGGTCGCTCAACAAGACGCCCTCGGAGCTGGGCGGCTTGCCCAGGAAGGCCTCGCTCTCGGCGAACGAGGCCCAGTCGACCTCTATCCCAACGCCGCCCAGCCCGGCGCTGGCCAGCTTCTGCTCCATCTTGCTGAGCTCGACGCTCATCTCGGCCTGGCTCTGCTTCAGCTGCAGGTTGAGCGCGCAGCGCAGCTTATCTTCCAGGCTCCAGAGGGTGTCGCTCCGCTGGCCAAAGTTGATCCGCATGCGCAGCTCGCCGCCTCGCAGCCCCAGCTCGTAGTGACGGCCCTGGTCGGAGCCGGTGATCCGGGAGTTGATGCTGTTCGAAGTGTCGAACTCCAGCACGACACGCGAGACGAGGCGCGAGAGCAGCGCCTGCTTGATCGTGTCGTCGCGCGCCAGAGCGACCAGCCCACGCGACAGCAAGCCTACGGCATTGGTGAGGTTGGAGTCGACGCACGACGTCTGCTGGGGCGGAGGCAGCGACGCGTAGGCCGCGTCCTGGGCAAAGCTCCAATCGACCGCGAACTCCACCGCGGAAGCGAGGCCTCCGAGTGCAGCGTCCAACGCCGCCTGCGTGCTCTGGAGCCGCTTGAGAGCGTCCTGGGCGCCAGGAATCGAGGCAGCAGCACCAAGTGACGGCGATGAGGGTGAAGGAACGGCCGGAGCGGGAAGCTTGGCGGCGGAAGGACCGGCAGCGCTGCCGGCCGTCGAACTCACATCGGCCTGGCGAGCGCGAAGAGCAGCCGGGGCCTCTTCTGCTTCCCGCTTCATCCTGCTCTCCTGTTCGACGCGGTCGCGTCGTGCGTCTTCCTCGGCCTTGGCCTGGGCTTCGGCGTTTGCCGTTTCTCGGGCAAGCTTCCCCTCGCTCACCTGGCCAGGCGCCCCCTCAGGTCAATTGGCATTCTCTCACCACGCCCCCAAAACAGCACACAAGCGCAATGGATCGGTACCTGGGGAGCGCTGACCTCTCCTCCTGGAACGATCAGGTACTCGTGCAGGGCGCTGACGGTGGCTGCGGGAAGCGGAACGGGCTCCGACTGATCCGCAACGTACGCATGAGGCGGGACCTCAGCTTGCGCGGTGGCCTTGGCCTGCAGTACGAGAGCGTGCACACAACACCAGTGAGTCGAGCTGAACTGAGCTGAGCTGAGCTGAGCTCGGGACGACCGTACCGACTGGAGGGCGGCAAGATGGCTGTTCAGTTTGGTCTTCCAGCCGTCGGTGTACGCCAGGCAGTCCATGCGCGCAGAGACCGTCACCGTCGGCCCGTCGGAGACGTAGACGCGGTAGTAGCTGTTTCCCGTGCCGCTGACTAGGGACCCGTCGGGGACGAGCTTGACGACGATGGCCCCGACGGCGACCTCCGGGTGCTCGCGGCAGAAGGCCAGCAGGCCGTCGCTGGCCCACACACCTTTCTGGATGACAGATTCTACCACCTGCTCGAAGACGCTCTTCCTCGCGCTCTCTCGCTGCCGGAGGAACTTGCCGTCGCTCACGAACGAGTCCCAGTCGATCCGCAGGGCTGGCTGCTTCATGCTCGAGCCGGTGAGGTCCCCGTGCAGCTTGGCGGTCTTGGCGGCCAGGGCATCGAGCGCCTGCCGCATGTAGGTCTCGTCAAGGTAGTGCCAGCCCAGGCACTCGTCGATCTTGGGACCCCAGCCGTCCGTGTAGGTCAGGCAGTCCATGCGCGCCGTCACTATCAGCGAGGAGCCAGCACAGGCGGATGTGGCGGCCTGCTCCTGGACCTTGTAGTAGCTGTTGCCGATGCCGACGTTGTCCAGCGATCCGTGCGGCTCGAGCTTGATGACGATCTTGTTGACCCGCTCCAGAAACAGCCGCCGCACGCGCTTGCTGTTGCTGGCCCACTTCAGCAGGCCCTGGCCGGAGTCGAACAGGCCCTTCTCGACCACGCAGTCGGCGATGTTGTGTATGACCGACTTGCGGGCTGGGTCCTTCATACGCTGGAACTTCTCGTCGCGCACGAAGCTGGCCCAGTCCACCTCGACCGCCGCGCCACCGCCCAGGCCGGCCCTGAGCTTGGCTTCGTGCTGCGTGATTTTGATGAGGGCCTCCTTCATGTTCTGCTCGTCGAGCACGTTGAGATCGAGCTGCTCGTCGACCTTGACGCCCCAGCCGTCGGTGTACGCCAGGCAGTCCATGCGCGCCGTCACCACCATCGTGGTGCCGTCGTAGCGCACCGTGAAGTAGCTGTTGCCCTTGCCGACGTCGGAGATCGCGCTGTCCATGCGGATCAAGCAGCGCTGTGTGCGCTCAGCAAAGAGGCGCTTGGCCCGCTCGCTCCGCCCGAGCCAAGGCACCAGCCTGGAGTTGTGCGGCAACAATCAAACGCGAGACCATGAGCCCAACATACAACACATACATCGCGCCGGGATGGCGGGGCAGATTACGAGGTCGAAAGACGTACCCTTCGCCGGGCGCCCACAGGCCCTTTTCAACAACGTGGGACACCAGCTGGTGGAGGAGTTGCTCCGGGTGCCGATGTGCCTTGAACCTGTGGTGGGGGAAGGATCATCAGTCATTTTTGGTACCTAACCTCATCAAACCACTCAGCTTGCGCTGAAAGGCCGGTATTGTACCGTTCTTGGCTGATGAAGTGGTTGAAGTCAAGTTCGAGCTTGAGCTCTGGCGCGTTGGATGCATCGAGCCGCTTCTGCTGATCTGCGAGAAGAGCCAACGCTTCTTGCTGGCCGGTGGCCATGGCGTGGTTTGCGGGGTGGAGTTGCGAACTGGTTGTGGGCTTGTTTTGGTTTGAGTTTGCGGGCAGCATTCTAGGTATTATTAATTTTATATAATATGATGGCCAATGGTGCGTGCTGTTTGGTCTTCAAGGAACTTCCCAGCCACAAACAGTGCGTGACGTTCTTGTGAATAAGAATAAAAGAAGAATGGAGATGGGCACCTCCAACCATGGCACGTGGTTTTCCTGAAGTGGCAAGCCTTCCCTGGCGTGCGGCCTGCCTGACCTTCAGAGTAAAAGTGACTTTGATCCAGTGTTTGTTGGACTGATTGTAGTGGTCCTGCTCCTGTGGTGCTTGCTTTGAGATCCACTGCCATACTTGTGCCTGTTGTTGTGGGTGCTACTACAAATTGTAATGAAGACAGTTTATCATGTTGCCATGGACAATTAAACAGATTGCTGACTACTCACAAAATCCACAGCTTTCCCAGCCCTCCCTGCACTCACAAGCATTATGCAAGAGAAATCAATGTCATCTACTTTTGCAGATTACAATTTCATCACATACATGATGTATGTGATGAAATAGCATTTTGTATTTCAAACTAAATAATTTCTGTGTTTCTGTATCCATCACAACATGATTTTCTCAGTTGTTTCCTTATAATATGGATATTGATTGGTGTTGCTGAGGTTTGTTGGTCAAGAGCCAATTGAGACATTGGGTTGATTGAGCAAAGGTGATCTTGTTCCACAAGCTCTTGTGTTTTATATTAATTGGTTGTCACAACTGCATAATCTACTTCCAATAAAGTCCCTCAATATCACATGAAATGTTGTAATCAATCATGTCCTCCTCAAGGTCCTCCTCACCACCTGCTTGTTCTCCTTGATGTTGAACAGCATGTTGGACATCATGCAAGTATAGTGGTGCCAGAAGGTCTTGGCACTTGTGACAGAGCTCCAATTCTGCCACACCTACAGGTGTGGCTATATTCCCACCAAGGGAAATGGAGAGGGAAATCAGATTTTACCTGGAGTTATCACTGGAGATGGAGATAACTCACCTATATTAGACGTTACCAAGGCGTAGTAAAGGACTTCTTCAGACATGACAAGGACCAGGACCTCCCTGAGGCCCATCTACCTGAGACCCAGTTGGTCTACTTCCCCTACACTCCTACACACTACTCCAGGTTAACACCCATAATGCCAGACATGATCCTTGTTTTTTATTTTATTTTTTTTACTCTGCAAACAAGCCACTGATCAAGAGATTGATGCCTACGCCTCAACAAGATGTGGCTACTGGTCAAAGAGGCCTAAGGGCATGAACGTCATACAAACAATGTTAATATTCCATCAAAAGGTCAACACCAGGATCCCTAACCAATCATCTCTGGTGCTACTTAATTCTACACCCCATGTTTTCCATTTCATCCAAGATTCTGCAGGAACCAGTGGGTGTAGGTGGTTTGCACAGATGTAACATTCTTCAACTCAACCATGAGCAAGCAAGGAGCCTAGGAACTTCACCCAGGTGCAAATCTTTCCACACAGTGATCCTGATGATCAGAATCTGGGCAATGACCTTCACACTGAGGGCCTGGCTCTTACCAGCCAGCTCAGGCATGTTGTATGCTTGAGGGAGAGTGGCTGCTGTAACCTTCATGCCTTGGATCCTTCATGAAGTATGCTGCCCTCCACCCCATCTCTGCTCTTTAGAGGAAGTTGGGGGAAAAGGAGGTTAAAATGCGCCAAACTGAAAGACCTCACTGACATGCAAATAATGCTTGCAAGTGGGCATATCTACTAAGTACCCTGTGGTGGTGGTGGTGGAATGACCACAAGCTGACCAGTTCTTTTTCTCGTTTATTTTCTTTATAATTTCCTCTTTATATCCTGTCTTTTCTCTTTTTCCCTGGCAACGTTGTGGCTGCTACACTCAGAGCGTCGTGATGGAGGTGCAGGCACCCCATGAAGAAGAAGATGTGGTGAAGAAGGTGGTGGTAAAGAAGAAGAAGACGAAGGAAGAGAAACAGAAGAAGAAAAAGAAGGAAAAAGAAAAAAGCACCAAAAAACAAAACGGTGGAGATGAAGGGGTGGTGCCAGGGAAAGCCGCGGCGGGAGGGGTGAGGCCGGAGCAGCAGCAGGCGTGTGTGTGGTTTGGTCTGCCGTTGGAGCTGCAGCAGATGGTGTGGTCGTTCCTGCAGCCCAAGGACCTATTCCTCCAGAACCTCGTGTGCCTCCGGTGGCGCACCTACTGCGTCGAAGACCAGGTACGTACGCTTTTTCTTCAATTTTAATGCAAAATAACATTATAATAAATAAATTAACATTATTATTGTTTTAACTATAATAAAATAAATAGTAAACACATTACCTGCCTTCTGCAGAGCCAGCCGTGGAAGGCGGTGCACGATCGGGACTTCGGCGGGCCGCGTGAGGGCGACAAGACATGGCGCGACACGCTCAAGCAGCACGTGCGCGAGTTGCGTTCGTTCGGTAGCGGCCTCGCCACCATCGAGAAGCGCTTCAAGTGGTACTCTCTCCCGTCTCACTCCTTCTTTTGCGGTGGATTTACCCCGTGTGGCGTGTGTGGTGTGTGTGTGTGTGTGATAGGGCGGTGTCGAAGGGATTGTACGTGATCGTGGACGCAGTGGTGGAAGAGGCCCTGGCGCGAAAGAGCACGAAGACGATCTTCATCAACGGGTACCAGCGCAACGCCTTCCTGCACTACAGCGCCATGCGCAACAAGTTCGGCAAGACGCCGCTGTTCATGGCGGTCAAGCACGGCCACATGGAGGTGGCCCGCGCCCTGGTGCGACACGAGATCGTTACGGCCTACGACGGGCTCAACACCATGCGCATCGCCATAAAGAAGGGAGATGAGGACATGGTGCGCTACCTCATCGGAGAGGCCAAGCTGGCCCACGTCAACATCGAGACACTCGGTAATGACACACTCACGACCGCACACGCACGGCTGCACACGCACGCATGACCGCCAATGCGCTGACGCGTTTGTACTTTTGTAATATTGAGCGAAGACACCAAGGTGGCGCCAATCCATTGGGCCTCTCGCTATGGCAAGATCTCGATGCTCGATCTGCTGGTCAAGAACGGCGCCAATGTGAATGCTGTAGATATCAACAGTACGCACAACTCTACACACACACACACACACACACA
>CDFC01060001.1:4836-17432 GCA_000826385.1 Acanthamoeba rhysodes | reverse complement strand
CCCCCGCCCGTCTCGGGACATGCCCGCGTGGACTGACACGACGACACAGATCCCGCCGGGGTTCATCTTCCATGTGGACGACTTGTACCAACACCAAAACTTCTATCGCGTTATGTACGATGCACCTCCGATCGATGCTGGGCCGCCAGTTGCCTTGACAGCTCACCTTGCCTCACTTTACGGCTCCCACTCTCTATAACGGACAGCGAGAGCCTGGAATACCTGTCCGAGCTGGCTTACAGGGAATGGGGCGCCCCACACCGCAAGAAGAGCAAAGAGGGTACCACCGAGCCTGTGATGATGACTATTGTTCCACCTCTGTCGTGCGCGGTGTGTGCTGTAAACGCCTAATCGTATCTCTACGGGTAATATTCGATGGCCCGGTGACCAGACATCCGAAAGCTGGTGGATCAGGGCGAGATAGAGCTGACCGAGGAGGCCTTTGCGCGCACAGAAAAGGTCCTCAAGGACTACCTCGCCAAGAAGAAATGGTTCCTGGCAGGCAAGACGACCGCCCGCGTTGGCCTGCCGGCCGCCGCCGTCAACAGCAAGCCAACCAACACGACAGCCACGACGGCAACGCGGATAACAACAACCCCGCCATCACCGGCTGAGACCGAAGATAGCGCTCCCCGCCCGCGAAGCGAATCGGAAGGCAGGAGCGAAAACGAAGGCAAGAGTGCTGACGACGACGATGTGAACAGAAAAAACGAAGCCGAAGCGATAATGGGAAAGAATGAAGACGAAGACGAAGACGAGGGCTCTACCGAGGATGGATTCACCAAGGCCGTGAGCTGTAACCCGTGGCGGGAGGCTGAGTTGGAGGAGAAGCGTCGGAAGATCGAGGTGGCGGAGCGACAGCGGCGGGAAGACGAAGACAAACAACGCGAGGAGGAGCAGCGACGGCTCGCCGAAGCCAAAAGGAAGGAGGAGGCTGCCGTCTTGACAGGCGCTATTCGCCTGCAGGCCCTCTACCGCGGCCGCCTCGCCCGCACCGCCTTTCGTTCCAAGCGTGCGCTCTTATTCCTTTTTCGCTATTCCTAGCCATGACTATTTATGTTTCCTACTCACACACTATGTTGTTGATTGCAGTGAGGGCGGCGGCCTACCGGGAGAATGTGGCCAACGAGATCTTCCAGACAGAGAAGGACTACGTGGCCAACCTGGGCCTCCTCTTCGAGACGTTCCTCCACCCCATCAAGGAGCACATGACAGGTACAGCGAACCCTCTGCGACAGGTGTTGTCATCGCATGACGGCAACACGGTGGGCTCACTAGTTGGGGACAACTACGCAGGGTCGGTGTGGCACTACTCGTTGACATCCTGCTTGGCCAACAGCGTTGCGAGCGGCAGTGGGCTCCGCAAGAGTGGGGAGACTCCCACCCTCGTTGTCACGGTGCGTCTCCTTGACGTCGCTATCAGGTTTTGTGCGTGCGCGTGTGCGTGTGCGCCACTGCTTACAGTTCATCGCTGGATAGAACGCGCACACGGTCGAGTTGAAGGAGTTCAAGGACCTGTTCGCCAACATCCAAGTCATCCGCAACTTCAACACCAAGCTTCTCGACGACCTGCATCCGCGTCTCCAGGCGTGGACGCCTCACCAGCAGCTGGGCGACATTTTCGTCCAGGTCGCTATGTTCCTCAAAGTCTACACCGGTACCCGACTCCCTCCAACTTGTTTGAGTTTTGTTACATTTATTGTTTGAATTTTCTGAGCGACTTACTTGGGTTGTGCACAGCATACGTGAAGAACTACGATGCCATGCGGAGGGAGCTGGCGCAAGCCAAGGCCTCGTCTCCCGAGTTCAAGCAATACCTCGTGGTAGGGGCGCAGCTAGTGTCGACACGTGTGTCAAATGTAGCATACACGCTAGCTGACTCAAAGGCTGGGGCTGCTGTTACAGGAATGCGCAGATGCGAACAGGGGGCGGGTGGGGAAGCAGGACATCAATTCGCTGCTCATCCAACCCGTACAGCGCATCCCGCGATACCTCCTGCTCCTACGCGAGCTCGCCAAGCACACCGAACCCGACCACAAGGACTTTGCCAACATCAACACCGTGCGTAGTTGATTCCCACTCTCTGGCGCAGGGAGTGCCATTGGCATTTCTTCTAACAACACGCAACACGCACAACAGGCGCTGGAACAGATAAAGAAGGTGGCCGAGTACATTGAGCAAAAGTCGGCGGATTCGGAAAAGGTCCACAAGATGATCTCCATTCAATCGCGCTTCCACGGAGAATGCGAGGTGCCCCCCCTCTACAATGCGTCTTTAGCTGTCCTTCTTCGTTATCCGTTCTTCATCTCATTTCCTTTCCGCCTCGCTTGGCCGCCCTCACGCAATAGAGCTTGATCGACCCGGGGCGGGTCTTCATACGAGAGGCCCAACTGTTGGGCTGGAATGTAAAGAATAAGCGGAAGCAGATCTACGTCGTCTTCCTCTTCAACGATCTCCTCGTCCTTGCCCGCCCAATGAAGGTGCGTACCGCGTGTTTCGTGTGTGTCATATGGGTAGTGCGCGTCGCGCTCGCTCTATCTCCCTGCTGATGCACGTCGCGTGCTTCACCGCACAGGAGAACAAAAACTGGCGCAGGACGATCACAATCAGCTCCAAGGCCAAGGTGGCGGCATCCGTCGCCGCTGCTGGCGGAGCGGGGCACGGGGCAGGCGGCGATGCCGCCCACTCCCAGCATCAACACCACCAGCACCAGCAGGACCTGGTCTTCTCGCGCTCCTTCCAACTCCGTCATCTCGTCCCCACCGCTCTTCCCGACACCAGTACACCCGCCATCAAATTTTATTACTTGATCATTATTTTCCTCTTACTTTGTTAACCATTATTTCTTGTAGCAATAGCAATTAATTGTTTATAATCTGCATTTTGTTTTACTTAAGATTATGTGTAATTGTTTACCGTGCAGAGCGCGGACACTGTTTTGGGCTGGTGGCGGAGTTCGACCAGGCCGTGGCCAAGTTCTACACCACGGACCCGAGCGAGCGCGACGAATGGCTGGCCGAACTCCACGCCGTCAAGAAGGCCATCATCAAAAACAACAAAGCGCGCAAGGGTACGCGCGCGTGTGCGGTAGTGCATGTGCGTGTTCGACTTAATCTTGCTATCGTTTCTTATTGGTTCGATCAGATGTGATTAGGCGCACGCTGAGGGCACGCAAGAACAAGTCCGTGAAAGGGCTCAGCTCGATGGCCAAGGCCTTCGAGGCCGACGACCATCAGCTCGCTGGACTAGGCGCAGACAGCGGCATTGGCGACGACGGCCCAGGCGCCCGCCAACACGAATCGTCGGTCAGGAGCCAGCTGGTCCTGAGCCCGCGCAGCGACCCCCGAGCAGGCGAAAAGCCCAAGCAGCAGACCCGCCGCGAGAAGACCATGTCCGTCATGTTGACGCCCTCGCCGCCGCTCCACCACCACAACCACCTCGCCGGGGGGCGCGCTGGCGACTCCTCGGCGCGCCGCGAGTCGCTCTGGGAGCCGGCCGTCCTGCCCACCCACTCCTCGGCGTCTGCGCTTCCATCCACCGGCGGCGGCACCAGCTCGCCGTCGTCTTCGTCCCACAGCGTGGGCACGGCTGCGCTGCCGCGGTCGTCGTCGGCCGGCGCCGGCGAGCCCCTGGCCACCATGGCAGTCGGCAAGAAAGGCGGCGCCGCCAAGCCGCGGACGGCCTCGAGTGACGTCATCATCGACGACAGCGGCAGTCACCACCACCACATTAAGGTGTCCAACGGGAGCCGCATTCGCAAGTCTAGCAAGGCCGCCAGGTCACCGCTGCCGCCGCTCGAGGAGAAGGACAGCGAAGAGTGGGAGGAGGTAGGCAGCGGCGGCCGTACGGGCCTCACCGACAGTGACGACGAGGACGCCCACGATCGCGACGCTGACGTGTCAACGCCATGTGACGAGGAGGATGAGGTGGTACTACACCGACGGCAGCGCGCGTCGGCTCGGGGCGGAGACAAGACAGAGAAGACAGGGGCAACGAGTTTGCGCCTCGCCGCGGGAGGAGATCCCGCCGAGGAGGAGCAGGGCGGCCTCTACGGCAGTGACGACCACAAGCCGACAACGAGGACAGCGACGACGACGACGAGCGGTCGTTCGCGCGGTCACGTCAGGTCTCGCAGCGCCACCTGTACGTCCCCCAGTCGCTGCTACCAAACATACACTGCGTCACGCGTTGTACGTCGCATTCCTTGAGCTGCGTGTGGACTCATTACTGGCTCGTGCCCGTGTCGTGTTGTGTGTGTGTGTGTGTGTCTGTGTGTCATACTGGCAGTCCGGCAACGGCTGCAGTTATCGCCGCGCAAGGCGTTCGAGGCCATCTCGAGCGCCAAGAAGAAGGCCAAGGAGAGCGGAGGCGAGTGAGTGGGGAGGCGGAAGGAAAAAGAAGGAAAAAACAAAGGAAATGGAAATACGTAAATTATTAAAAAAGAGAGAAATACCCGACTTTTGATTGTACATTTATGGTGTGAGGATGAAGATGAATTTCAAGAGCTTGGTCATTTGGTTGGTGCCTTATGCGGTCCTGTTATTCTTCTTCTTCCGTACCTCCCAAAACATTGGCCCATCTTATCGAGAGGGGGAGGAGAAGAAACCCGACGTAAATTCAATGATTGCTCCATCAATGCATGCGGGGCACCCCACTACGCCAGAGTCATGGAGCGAATGGATGGACGCACAGACGCCCCATTTCGAGTCCTGGTGGGCGCGTCTCACGGCGTTGCACAGGGGCGACGTGTCCGAGGGCCACATGCAGCAGCAGCAGGCCAATTACTACTCGATCGCGGCCAGGCTGCCTGCGGTGCGGCAGGTGTGCGAGATCGGATTCAATGGGGGCCACTCGGCCGTCATGTGGCTCTCGAGCAAGCCCAACCTTCTTCTCCAGGAGTTCGATCTCGGGGAGCACGACTACGTGCATCGTGCGCGGGACTTTGTGGACGACCACTTCCCGGGGCGGCTCAACCTCACCCTCGGCGACTCGGCCCGCACCGTGCCCGAGTTCGTTCGCCACAATCCGGGCTTCGTGTGCGACGTGTTGCACGTGGACGGGAACCACGACGGCGAGATGCCGCTCGTCGACATGATGAACATGCGCGCCCTGGCGCGGCCGCACTCCCTCCTGTTCCTCGATGACGTGGCCTGCACGCCCGGGTTCTGCGCCGACCCCCAGAAGGCGTGGGACAAGCTGAAGCGGGACGGCGTGATCGAGGAGTGGCACTGCACGAGCGTAGAGCACGGTACCCGAGGCTGGTGCGTGGGCCGGTATCTCTTTTGAGAGTATAGCTCTGGCCTCCACCCATGCCTTGAGCCCTTGGACCAATGGGTCCACTGCCCCTCTCCCTTCAAGACCACAAGAACGATGACGACGACCACAATGTGCCGACAACGTGTGAGACCACACACACACACAGAGGTGTGTGTTTGTGGTTGGCACTCAACAATACAGCACGCGCCTTAACGACACACAGCACGTGTGAGGCCTCTGCCTCGGTCGCAAGAGCGGAAGTGACACCCACACACGCCGCACGACACACGCCACATGACACACGACACACGCCACTCGACACTCCCTCGCTCATGGGGTGGCCGGCCCTTGAAAAAGTTTCCCAAGTCTTGAGCTGGTGTGGGCGTAGAAGCTCAGAATTCGTTTCATTTGCCTCTTTTCCTCGACAAGCTTCCTCCCATCTCCTCGCCTCCACGACGTCCGTGCCGCCGCAAAGTTGGTGAGGCCTCATGAGAGCGATGTTGAGATGTAGGACCACCGCCTCGCGCGCGATCGTTTCCACGCCATCATCATCATCATCCGCATCGATGAAGCTGTTCGGTGGTTCGCCGCGGGCATCGACGATGTGGAGAAGTCGCACCCCATTTTCCGGTCTCTCTTCCCTCAATCCGACGGCAACCACTCTCTACCGTGCGCGCAACCTCGCCTCCTCTTCCGCCCCCGACGATTCCTCATCTTCGTCTTCGTCTTCTCCTACATCCTCATCCTCATCCGCATCATCTCTGAAATGGCTCGATTTCGAGGATGGAGAGGCGGCATTCAAGAATCGCACGACGTCCGAGCTGGTGCGTGCCTGGACCGTGTTCCACGTGTGCGCCTGGACACCCGTCGTGCGCCGCGCCCGCCGGCTGCTTGCCCTGGCCGAGGCCGTCGTGGGCGCGCGGGCCGTGACCTGGGTACTCCGCCGCACCTTCTTCGCCCACTTCTGCGCCGGCGAGACGCAGACCGAGCTCCTCCCCGTGATCGACCGCATGCGCGCCGCCGGCGTCGGGGCCATCCTCGACTACGCTGCCGAGGCCGACCTCCCGCCCGCGCCCACCACCACCACCACCACCGGCAATGGCGCCGCCAACGCCGCCAAGCCCCAGCCCCAGGCTCAGGCCCAGACCGCGGACCCCTCGACCCCTTTCCCGTACCCATCGACGCCCGCTAGCCCGAGCGGCCCTCCGCCACCCGCAGAGTTCTTCCGGGTACCGCGGTGCCGCCAGCAGTTGGTCTGTTGGTTGATTGTTGTGTTATTGACTCACACACGACGATACGCAGCCGGACAAGTCGTTGGACAGACGGGAGGGCGTGGTGTCGGCGCGCACGTACTACTACGAGGTACGGCACATCGCGATGCTACTCTTCATTCATTCATTCATTCAGTCATTCTTCTTCATTCTTCATTCTTCTTCGTATGGCAGCTAATACCACACTACGTAGGACGAGGCCCACTGTGATGCCAACGCAGAGATCTTCCACTCGTGCATCAATGTATGGCCTTCCTGCGGTCTTTTAGCTGTTTGTTGTTGCATGGGTGGTACTGAAGAGTGTGTGTGTGTGTGTGTGTGTGTGTGTGTCGCTGCAGAGTGCGGGCATGCGGCCCGATGGCTTTGCGGCAATCAAGGTGACGGCCCTCTGCCCACCCGTCCTTCTCATGAGGTAGGTACCCTGTGGTCCCGTCTGTCTCACGCCGAGCTAACCGACCACAACACGCATGTCGACAACACACCAGGATTTCGCATATTCTGGAGGAGAGTCGCCGCCTCTTCCGCAGCCTTTCCGAAGAGGGTACCAACGCACACACGCTTGCTCTGTGAGACGCGTCGTGCAACAAACTCATCGCGCGCACGACGCGCACGACATCTGAAGGGGACAACCCGTTGGGCAAGTCGCACACGAGCGTGCCCTACCTATCGCGCATGATCAGCCGGCCCAACTTCCTCAAGGTACTGAGTATGCTCAACGTTAGCCTCTCGCCCGCCGAGCAGACCGACCTCTTCGCCGCCATGGTGCGTCTCTCTCTCTCTCTCTGTGTGTGTGTGTGTGTGTGTGTGTGGTGTGACCGAATCTATACGCCTTGGTCGTGTATCTCACCACCGCACACACGCATCATCAGGACGTGGACAAAAATGGAGTTGTGGACTACGTGGAGTGGCTCGAGTCGGTCCAGCCCAATGACGCTACGCTGCACCCGTTCTTCTGCGCCAACGGCGGCAGCGGGGGCGAGTCGACGCTGCTGCCCAAGCTCAACCCGCGCGAGGCCCAGCAGATGGACAACATGGTGGACCGGCTAGAGCGGCTGGCCGAGCGTGCAGCCGCGCAGCGGGTGCACCTTATGGTCGACGCCGAGCAGACCTACTTCCAGCCCGCCATCGACCACATGGTCCTCAACCTGCAGAAGAAGTTCAACCGCGAATTCCCTGCCATCTACAATACCTATCAGTGCTACCTCACCAACACGGCTGGTGCGTGCGTGCGTGCGTGCGTGCTGTATGTGCTGTGCGCGCTGGTAGTTGCTGACATGAAGCTGTGTGGTATTTCAGGGCGGGTGGACATTGACTTGGCGCGGGCAGAGAGACACGGCTACCATTTTGCCGCCAAGTTGGTGCGCGGCGCGTATATGGTACAGGAGCGCAAGCGCGCCGCTAAGGTACCCACCACGCACCACCTGACCCAGACACCACATTATTTTACGAATACTAAGGGCTAAATGTTAACGTCTGTGGTGTGTTAGTTTGGGTACAAGGACCCGATATTCCCGGGTATTCAGGACACGCACGAGAACTACCACCGGGTGATGGACGCCATCCTGCGCGCCAACGTAAGCCGCGGGGCGCAGGTGATGGTGGCCACCCACAACGAGCGCTCGGTACGGTTCGCCGTCGAGAAGATGCACGAGTACGGCATCTCGCGCCAGCGTGGCGGCGTCTACTTCGGCCAGCTTCTCGGTTCGCCTTCTCCCATCTTCGCCTTGGCTTTCATCATTCCTACACTGCCTGACTCGTGTGCGGTGTTGTGTGTGTGTGTGTGTGTGTGTGTGTGTGTGTGTGTGTGTTGTGGATGTGTGTGTGTCGTATGCATATGAAGGTATGTGCGACCACGTGTCGTTCTCGCTGGGCGCTGAGGGCTACGGAGTGTACAAGTACGTGCCGTACGGGCCGGTGCGGGAGGTGCTGCCCTACCTCATCCGCCGGGCAGAGGAAAACGGCGACCTGCTGGGCGGCGCGCAGAAGGAGCGACGCCTGATCGCCCACGAACTGCGCCGACGCAAGCTGTTCGTCTAATGGCCGCTCATCTTCTGCCTCCTGCTGGCACCACTGACTTGAGTACCCCACACCCATTTCCTTCATTTTTCAGAGCGTTCCTAAAAAGGATAAATTGAAACCCCATTTCTCTTTTTCCTTTTCTCGATATTTCACTTTCTTTTCCGTCTTCATTGTTGGTGGTTCCTCGAGGAGACGAGGAGACGAGGAGAAGCTTCATGGTTTCTTTCTTCACCAAGTCCTCCTGGCGCGTGCTATTGCTTGCCTTGCTGCTGCTGGCGGTACTTGCCCCAGCCTCTCTCCCTCCTTTCCTGCACACACTAGCAAGTTAAGATCTCTCCTCTCTATCGAACTAGGCCTGGACGGCCTGGAACGTGGACCAGAGGGAGGGCAGCGAGTGGCCCGGAGAGCCAGTGCAGGAGACGGTCGGCCCGCTCATACCACCCACCGCCACAACCACCACCACCGCCAACAAGCTCATCATTGACTACATATGCACGCCGCACATTGCGCTGCTTCCGCTCATTGCCTACGGCGGAGGGGAGGCCAGCTGCGAGGCCGAAATTGAGGGCCTGAGCAAGCTCTATGACCTGGGTACGCCCGCCACGCCAATGGCAATGGGTGAGGTCGTACGCCTGCGCTCACCTCGCTCGGGTGACGGCGGCATCGGCGGCGGCGGGGCAGGCTGCGTCGAGTTTGTGGCGGTGGTTCCACACAGGGACACGCATGGGCGCAACTACTCCTTTCCCGTGATGGAGTCGGGCAAAGTGGGGGACTCGGGGGAGAGTTTCATTGAGGTAACATTCAGCGGTCGCTCAACCTTTCCTTCAGCCATCCCATCCCGTTTATTAATTGGTGCTTGTGCGACACCCACCCACCCACCAGGGGTACGTCCGTCAACTGCGCCAGCGGGACAAGGCCCAGTGGCCACACATCATCTGGTGTCAGTCCCCGTGGTGCCCCACCTCCCTGCAGCTACACCAGATCGAGATTCCGGTCATCACCACCCTGCACTAGTACAACTTCCTCCACACAGCCGCACAGCATGCGGGAGTGGCCAAAGAAAGCCTGGACCAACCTTGGCGTCTGTGGTGCAGCGGCGATTGCACAGGGTGTACGGACCCCGGCCCCCGTGTGCGTTGGCGGCTGCCCTCGGCGCACACACTTCGGACGACAACCGCACGAAACGCGTGGATGGCAGAGTACGCCACCCGTCCCCGGCTGGCGGCCGTCAACGCACACGGCGAGCTGGTGGTGACCCTGACCGGTCCGGTGGGACGGCTAGCCGGGGGTTCGTGGTGTGGGAGGGTTTCGCAGACGACGAGTATCAATTTTCCCCGACCGAAGGCGAATACTTCCTGTGGGTCGGTGCCTGTGGGTGGTTCCGAGACAAGGTACGATCTATCTTCTTTTCCCCTCAGTCATCCGTGGTGGGTGGGTCTCGCCGGGTAAACACGAACTCGCAGGGACTGGGCGAGTTTCAGGACCTGGCCCGCAACCACCCGGACAAAAAGTTTGTGGTCCACTGCAGTGGCGACCCTGCGAGCCTGTACGAACACCCGCGCCTCTCCGCGCGGATCATTCTCTGCGCTGCGTTCGTGACATTGTCCACACACGCTGTGTGCGCTCCAGACCCCAGTTTGCCGCGGACTACCCCAACTTTGAATTCCGAGGAGAGCTTCTGCGTGGCCAGCCCCACCACGACGCTTTCGCCAAGGCGAAAGCGTTCTTCTTCTGGTCGCACATGCCTCACGAGACATTTGGCCGTGTGACCGTGGAGGCCCTGTCCAAGGTGTGTATCATATATATATGGGTCATATAGTGTGATCACGGCACATCTCAGTGACACTGTGTGGGTGTACAGGGAACCCCGGTCATTGGCTCGACATGGGCCGCCAACCGAGAGCTGATCGTGCAAGGAGAGGGCGGGATCACGACCGAAGACATGACGGCCGTGAAGGAGGCGCTGGGCCACCACTTTGATCGTACGGCGGTGTTCAAGTACGTATCCTTCCTTGAGCCCACTCGCCGCCCCGCGCCCTGCCCCGCCCCGCCCGCTGTATTACTTAGAGCATTGCCCGGTCAGATCTGCGCAGCGGTTTCGATCGAAAGTGATTGTACGTCAACTGCTTGAGGAGACGAAAAGGTTTCTAGCCTCGCTACGCCAGCAAGGGCTGAGCTCGACTGACGTGGAACTCTTTCCGGTGCTGGACTTCACTGGCGTTGGCACAACAACCGCCAACTGGTGCTGGCAGCAAGAGGCCTGACAGAGAGAGCGCGGTGTGATCAAACTCAAACTCAAACTCAAACTCAAACTCAAACTCAAACTCAAAACTAAATAATGATTAAAAAAAAGAAAAACCCAGATTGGTAAGTCGCGCCAAAAAAAGACAAGAAGAAAAGACAAGAAAAAAAAGGGAAGGAAACGCTTGAACGGTGCCTTTGGGGATGAGCGAGGAGCCGGCGGGGGCAAGGTCGCAGATGTGGCGCACGCTTCTGCTGTTCGTTGGGCTGGCGATTGGTCTCTACGTCGTGGTGGACCGGCAGACTATTGCCCGCTTCGAACTGTCCAGCTCCACGCCAGAACCGGACGGCGTGTGGTCCCTCACGCGAACCAACACCACCGTCGTCTCCAGCTTCGACCCGGACACCCGAGTCGAGACGGAAACGACCACTACAATCACAGAGACCACGGTCTTCATTCGGCACAGCACCCCACACTCGAAGCCGCAGGGCGGCCAGTTTCACACGCGCAAGGACCACGAGCCCCAGTTCGAGTGGGCCGAGCCGATGGCCACTCTGTCGCCGGACCAGGCCCGCCGCTATTTGAAGGAGGTACCGCCCGCCGTATTGAACGCGCTCTTTAAGCGCTCTACCGAACACGACCCGCACAATCACACACTTGTGATTTGCAGGAGGCAGGGGCGGCCTGGCTGCCCGAGGCGATCCGTCCGCAGGTCAAGTTGCGCGACAAGGCGGTGCGCGTCGTGTGCGTGTTCCCCGTCGACTGCGAGGTGGACCTGCTGGAAGTACGCCTCATGGAAACCTATGTACGAATTGAATCACTCCACTTTCGCTGCCCGTGGTGGCCCTCGCGGCGGAGGCGGCGGCTGAGGGTGATTGATCCCCCCGGGATGATGCCAGGACGCGGCAGACTACTTCATCATCGGCGAGTCCAACTATTCGCAAACGGGGGCGCCCAAGCGCCTGCACTTCTGGGAGTCGAGGCATCGGTTCCAACGATTCTGGCCCAAGATACGCCACATGGTGTACTGGGAGGGTACCGACGGCAGCTCTGGCCTGCCACGGCAAGGGCGGCGGACGCTGAGCTTGTCGTTGGGCGCGTGCGTGCGTGCGTTTGCAGGTTTTAAAGACAAGATCGCGGTGCACGACTGGACGAACGAGGACAGGTCCAGGGACTCGCTCACGCTCGGCCTTCGCGGGCTCGACGATGACGACGTCATTCTCTTGACCGACGCCGACGAGATACCGAATTACGACGCCATCATGTTCTATCGACACTACACAGGTAAATGTGAGAACGACAGAGAGAAAGCGTGCGCTCACTTCGCCCTGAAACGCGTTACCTGGCCAGGTTATCCGCCGGGAGGGCGCATCCACGTGCGCTGGTCGCAGATGGGCTTCTTCTGGAGCATTCGGGGGCCATGGGGCCCACAGGCGGTGATGACCACCAACGGCATGTACGTGTCGAGAGAAGGGTCAGGAGATGACTCACTCGCTCAGCTAGCACAAAAACACGCACGCACGCACACGCACACGCACACGCACACGCACACGCACGCACGCACGCACACACACACACACACACACAGTGCCAAACAGATCGGCACAAGCGGCATTCGGAAGGCCAACCGGCTGGCGGTGGCGAATTGGTGGACCTTGGGCAGTGACTCGGCCTTTGCCGGTTGGCATTGCAGCTGGCACGTGGAGCCAGCACCTCACCCCTGTTTCTGTCTCCTCACCGCGACCTGTCTCACACACACACACACACACACACACACACACACACACACACACACACACACACACACA
>CDFC01059992.1:42263-69552 GCA_000826385.1 Acanthamoeba rhysodes | reverse complement strand
CGAAGGCGACGTGGAGGCCGTGGGTGATCCGGAAGGCGACGTGGAGGCCGGTGGTGATATGGAAGGCGACGTGGAGGCCGTGGGTGATCCGGAAGGCGACGTAGAAGCTGAGGGCGAGGGCGAGGGTGACCTGGAAGGCGACGTGGAGGCCGTGGGTGATCTGGAGGGCGAGGGCGAGGCCGTGGGTGATATGGAAGGCGACGTGGAGGCCGGTGGTGATATGGAAGGCGACGTAGAGGCCGGTGGTGATCTGGAGGGCGAGGACGAGGCCGTGGGTGATCTCGAAGGCGACGTGGAGGCCGATGGTGATCTGGAGGGCGACGTGGAGGCCGGTGGTGATCCGGAAGGCGACGTAGAAGCTGAGGGCGAGGCCGATGGTGATCTGGAAGGCGACGGTGAAGCCGAGGGCGACGTGGAGGCCGTGGGTGATCTAGAAGGCGACGTAGAAGCCGAGGACAAGGCCGACGGTGATCTCGAAGGCGACGATGAAGCCGAGGGCGACGTGGAGGCCGTGGATGCTCCGGAAGGCGACGTAGAAGCCGAGGGCGAGGCCGAGGGTGACCTGGAAGGCGACGTGAAGGCCGAAGGCGAGGCCGAGGGTGATCTAGAGGGCGACGTTGAAGGCGAGGGCCAGACCGACGTGGAGGCCGAGGCCGGTGGTGAGCCGGAAGCCGAGGGCGACGTGGAGGCCGTGGGTGATCCGGAAGGCGGCGTGGAAGCCGAGGGCGAGGCAGAGGGTGATATGAAAGGCGACGTTGAAGGCAAGGGCGAGGCTGACGTGGAAGCCGAGGCCGATCCGGAAGGCGACGTGGAGGCCGACGGTGGTCCGGAAGCCGACGCTGAAGCCGACGGTGACGGTGATGCGGAAGGAGCCGCGGAAGCCGAGTGCGAGGCCGATGGTGATGCGGAAGGCGATTTCGACGCCGCTGGAGAAGCAGTGGGAGACGACGATAGTAAGGCCGCTGGCGAGGCCGACGGCGACGGCGATGAATAGGCCACTGGCGAGGCCGACGGCGACGGGGACGGGGACGGGGACGGCGACGGCGAAGCGGTGGCGGAGCTGGCCATGGCGACGAGGGACAGCGAGACGGGTATCGAGAAGCTGCGGGCTACCGGGTTGAACAGGCGCACGTCGAGGCGCTCCGGCAGCGGATCGCCCTGGCGCCACGACAGGCCCGGATCCGACACGGCCCAGCGCTCGGTGCCGTCCAGGTCCGGCCGGCGCGTGAAGCCCCACGACCGGGTCAACGGGTGCCAGACCAGGTGCATTCCCTCGCGCGCCCACGTGACCGTACCGAACGCATCGCCGCGCCACGTGTAGAGGCCCATCGGCAAGCCGGCCGGCTCGCCCTGCGTGGCGGCAATCATCACGCCGCCGATGGCGGGCGCAGGCGATGGCGCGATCGAGGGCGAGGGCGAGGGCGAGGGCGAAGGCGTGTACGAGGGCGTCGGGGTGGCGGACACGCGCGAGGGCGAGGGCGAAGCGGAGACCTGCGAGGGCGAGGGCGAGGGCGACGCCGGCACGCAGTTGACCACGCTCGGTCCCGGTACGCCGGGTTGAGCCCACGGGAAAAGGTAGTTGAGCGTCCGCTCGCCCTCATCGCCGTAGGTGAAGTACTGCTCGGTGGTCCACGTGGTCGGGGGCTCGCCGCCAAAGGTGCGTATGCCGAGGCCGACCGGGTTCATCAGGTACTCGCCGGTCGAGCAGGCGCGCCAGGCCCACACCTCGGGCGACCAGCCGGACATGAGGCACGTGTCCGTGTCAAAGGGTGACGGGAGCGAGGGGGCGGTGGCCATGAGACGGTAGCGCGGCTGCCAGTCGACGATGGTGCCGTCCCACTCGTAGTTGCCGCTGAGCTCGTCGCCGGTCCAGGGCGTCGTGAACCCAACAAGCGTGAAGCTGCCGCATGCCACCTGCGTCCTTCGCACCCGCGCCCCAATCGGCGGCGACGTCGGCGTCGGCGTCGGCGTCGCCGTTTGTGTCGGCAGCGGGGATGGAACGGAGCGCGTGGAGACCGCCCATTCCTCCGAGGGCGGTGGCGGGTCGAGGCAGGTGAATACCGGCCCCGGCACGCTAGGGTCGGCAAGCCAGGGCACCTGCGAGTCGTACCGGTTGAAGGCGTGCGAGTAGGAGCCTATCGTGGCGATGTTACCGCGGGACCAGGTGTGGGGCGACAACAGGCCCCACCCCATGAACGTGATGTTGCCTGTGAGGGTGCCCGGCGTCCACTCTCGCGTGAGGCAGTGCTGGAAGATCCACCGCGACGGACTGGCGCTCATGCCCGACAGGCACAGGTTGGGGCCGCCGGCCAACACGTAGTAGGGCACCATGCCTCCCATGCGTTCTCCGTCCCACTCCCAGATGCCGTCGAACGCGTCGCCATACCAGGGCGTGGTGAAGCCGACGATCGAGAGGCGGCGGCAGAACGGCACCACTGGGGTGCAGTAGGTGTACAGTTCGCTGCGCTCGGGGCTGGTGTAGCCGTCCGGGCAGCTCTGGCAGCTCTCGGTCGGGTTGCGCGACGAGTAGGTGCCAGCCGGACAGGGCTGGCACGGGCTGCCCGCTGCGCCGCCCGGGACGAGGGCATAGCCGGCGCGGCAACGGCACTCGGAGATGGAGACGGCGCCGGCGCTGTCGGTGGTGGTGAAGGCGGGGCAGGCCGCGCACAGGCTCGCGGTAGCGGTGGTGGCGTACATGCCACGCGGACACACGACGCGCGGCACGGTGAGCGCATTGGCGGCGGACCAAAGCGACGGGTCGGTGCTCTGGTCGTTGATCGGTCGAGACCACTCGCCAAGGAGCTGATTGTCGTCCCTCATAGTGAATTGTTGCACGATCCACTTCCGGGTCGCTTGGTAATACAGCCGCGTCTCCGAGCCGTAGGGGTGCCATTGGCTGACGTAGGTCCGGTCGGCCACGCGTCCAAACGCGCCTTGCAGGCCGAGGCCGTCGCTTTGGTCGAACCGCAGCCGACGCCGCGTGTTGGCCACCGTGGCGCCGCAGGTGAGGGTGACGCTGATCGTAGCGGCGCTGCTGGTGGTGCGCACCGCGATCCACAGCGGCTCCTCGGGGCTGGCCCCGACCTCGAGCCCGCTAAAGCACGCGTCTGTAACTGTATCGTCGGCCCGCACGCGTGGGGGACTGCCATAGTAGAGCTGCCCCGCGGGGAATGTGCGGAACGCGCCAATTTCGCTCGAAGAGCACGGACTGACCGAAACCACCACCGACTGCAGCGTAGGTGTCGACACCCTAATCACCACCGAGCGGCCGGCTGGGTCGTTGGCGTAGCTCTGTGTCGAGCCGCACGACTGGACGGGCACGTCGCCGAGTGCCGGCTCGCAGCTACCGGCGAGCGCCACCGAGCAGCCGCGGCCCTCCATGCGCTCGCCGTTGGGCCGCAGGCGCGACACGCGGATCGGCAGGCCCGCGGTCGTGGGCGCGCCTGTTACCTCGATAAGCACCGGCGCGCGCCCGCCCAGGCCGTAGACCAGCGGTGTCGACTGAAACAACGTGGCGTCACGCAGCGTAATCGTGCCGGGCACCACGTCAAAGAGGCGGCTGTGGAGCAGTCGGTACGCGTCGGCATAGCTGCCGTCCCACATCACGTCGAAGCTCTCCTCGGTGAGCAGGGCGCCCTGGCGCACGGCACCCGCATACGTCGAGCGCCAGTTCAGGTAGAGCCAGCTGTTGCGGTGGTTGTAGGTTGCTGCCGCCGTTGGAATGCGTATCGTCTTGACTGTGTCGGAATTCGAAGCCTCGATCGGCGGCAGAACGTAGTCGGCCACCCAGGCCGGCCCCTGGGCCAAGTCGGTGTAGCTGTCGCTCGGGTAGGTGACCTTGTGCGCGATCCAGGCCATGGCGTCCTGGTACCCGGCCAGGAAGCTCGGCAGGTCCGGGTACTGGTCGTAGCTGTAGTGCACCTCGCTTCCCATGATGTCGTACGGGTTACCATACTCCAGCGCGTTCGCGCCGGCCGCGTGCTGGATCAAGCTGGCATGGGGCAGGCCCAAGTTGTGGCCCATCTCGTGCGCGACGATGGGGAATTCCAGCCCGGCGTTACCGTTGAGGCCCATGCCGTTGCCGGGCATTCCGGCCACGCCGAGCCACGGTTGGTTGCACGACGGTAGGGAGAGTATGAAGTGCTTGTAGGTCCTATAGTCCGCGGTGGAGATGTAGCACTGCGAGGCCGGGTCCAGCGTGGTGGCAGCGGTCTGGACCGCGTCCATCAGGTGGGCGAGACCGATCCGGCTGTAGTCGTTGACCTGTGCCAGAGTCAGTCCGATCACGTAGGTGCAGCTGGTGCTGAAGGTGACGGGCATCGTCATGCGCCCGCTACTCAAGCGCTGCATGAAGGCCGGCAGGTTCTGGGCGATTTTGGTCAAGCGCGGCAGCTCCGTGGCCACGGTCGGCTGGTCGGAGAAGGCCACTCGCAGAAGTAGCGTTCTGCGCTCCCCGCGGCTATTGATGGTCGGCTCGAGGCGCCGCGGACTGCGCACCACATTATCACCATCATCATCATCATCACCAACGAGGCCGTTGTTGAACATGTCCTTGTCGTGATCTACGCCGAGGTCGGCGTGGATGCAGGGTGCGCCTGGAACGCGGAGGCCGGTCATGCGGTAGTTCGCTCCGGGGGCCACGTGGCTTAGTCGATCAGGGTCGTCACCGAGCCCGGGCATGTGGCCGGGACACAGACGGTACAGGGTGCCGTCCGCCGCGGTGGCCTCCAGGGCGTGGCCCTTGTGGTACAGCCTCGCAAACAACTCCAGAGCCGCGGTGCCCTCCGGGCTATCGACCTTTGGTGGGATGGCAGCGGTGCGCATCACGCCCACCACCTCGCGCACCGGCCCGACCCAGTCATCCGGCATTTGGCTGCCGCCACTTCGCTCCCGGATGTGGCGCAGGGCCATCTCCATTGTCAGTGGCTGATGATCTTCGCCATCAGTCTCCCGCACCGTCACATCGCCGTCTGGCCGCGTCGTCATAATGGCGTGGTGGGTGATGGGTGGAGGAGAAGGAGGTGGAAAATGAGCCCGTTTTGGCGTTAGGAGATGAAGAGAGGACTCTCAAAGTTTAAGAAGGAGGGCACAGCAGCGTCGTACCCATGGGTACGGCTTGGTCCCGCGTCTCAAACGCTCTAGTGCCGACCGAATGCCACTCGAGATAGGTGCCGTTGATGCCTGGTTGTAGGGTGCGTGTCAAGCGAAGACCTTAAAAAAGCAGAGGGTCCAAAAGAGAGAGAGAGAGAGAATATACCGGTGGTGCTGGGACCGGAGAGTGCGAGAGTGACTGCCCCGTGTTGATTCCACAGCTGGCCTCGATTCCAAGTCGAAGGCGTGAACACACCTTGGCACAACAAAATCCAGGTCAGCGCGCAACAACCTACAACTGGGACCAGGGGTGAGGGGCGCACTCACCTGTGCACGACTGGTGGCTGCCTGATGCGGCCGAGGGAGAAAGGCGACCACAGGCGAGGTTGATCGTAGTGTCGCCGTTCTGTTGCCACGCGCCCAAAACCCGCACGCCCTCTGAACACCACCACCACGTCAGGAGCTGGAGGAGAAGCGCAGAAGAAGAAAGGAACTGGGTACCTTGAACAGAGTCAAGATCAAGGACGACGTTGGCATCTTGCAGCCACACCGATCCAGCCGACAAGTGGATCGCTACATGATGGGAGGAAAAGCGGAGCGTCAGCTGAAGCTTGGAGCCTGGTTGCATGACTTGCGTCGTTGTGGCATGGGGAACCAACCGTTTGAGGCGTCGATGGCGTTGACGTGCAGCGCGCCCTTTTGGCTCCACGCTCCGTGCGCGAGTCGCACCCCCTCGCCGAATACCAGCCCGTAGTCGCCTGGCGCGCACCAGAACAAGGAGTAAGGCGAGAGAATGTTCCCACGACGTGTGCTGGTGGAGTAGCGGCGTGCAGGTACCCCTCTTGGCGTCGGTCTCACCGTGGACTATCACCTTCGTCTCGCCCAGCTGGTCCCATGTGCCGGACACCAGCACACCTGAGGAGAGAGAGGGATTGGGGGGGGGGGCAAGGTAAGATTGAATAAAAGAAAAGAAAAAGAATCAACGAGGAGCAAAATACCTATAGCGCCGTGCGAGTAGATCGACAGCTCCCCCAGCTGCTGCCATTTCGCGTTGGCCTCCACATGCACACCGTTTGCTGTTTGTTGTGTTTCGATTATTATACAAATGAATTTTTGCGTTTCGTTTGTGTTTTGTTCGTGTTTCGTTCGTGTGAAACGGAGAGGGAGGGTGGACATACTCAGGGTGAAATCCCCGTCGGCAGCGCCTGCGGCGATGGTGGTGCGGCCCACCTGGAGCCATGTGCCTCCACCCGCCACGTTGACCCCGGTTGCCAAGAACTCTGCCGTGCTGATGCTGAGGTCACCGTTCTGGTGTAGCGTGGCGCCCTCGCAGACCAAAACTCCTGCCCGGTATGAACCGTCAGAGGCATGATGGTGCTCCTTCTCTCTGGGGAGGTGATGGTGGAGTACCTCCGCCACGGAGATCGATCGCCCCTTCGATGGTGAACTGGGGCGCATCGACGGCAAGCCAGGGGCCGCTCAACTCCAAGCGAACTGCCCCCAGCGCTCTGGTTGATGAGGTTTCGAGACAAGAGCGAGTCAGCTTGCAATATGCCACAGCGTGCCGCCAACAGCACGTACCGAAGGGTGATGTTGTTGGCGGTGACCCGAACCAACTGGGGCAGCTGCGAGTGTTCAGCGTAGCTTCCCCCCGCCACCACGATGACGGCATCATCCGTGGCTGCTCGGAGTGCATCTCCGACCCTCGTGTACGGGCACACAGAGGCATCCGAGCACACGCGTAGGTCTCCACGCACTGAACACAGCGCACAGGGATACGACGCAATCAAAGGACGGTCCAGGACCTCGCAAGGGGGAAGGGAGAACAAAAAGGAAAAATAAACCAAAAAAATAAACAAAAATAACCAAAAATCAACAGACTCACCTGCGGGCGTGCACAGAAGAACCACAAGGATCAACCAAGGGAGTGCAGGTGGGCACGATTCATAGCGAGGCATCTGTTCGCACAGAACTCGCCTCTCGAAGCCTCTCGGCTCAGTTCTTTTCAATACATCGCTCAAAAGGGTCACATGTACGAAAAGGTGTTCTCTTAAAAAGGGAAACATGTGGTCGTCATCGATTGGCCACAAATGCGGGGATTGAGGCCAATCGTTCACAGAAACCCAAGTGTTGGGCTTTCCAAGTACAAATTTGACGTCGCATTCTCCAAGGCCACTATTCGAAGAAAGTTACCGCAAATTTCGCATCTGGCTAGGAAAAAGAAAGAAAAGTAACGCGAGTAAAAGGGAAGATTTAAAAAACAAAACAAAACAAAACAAAAAACATTGCTCGAAGCATCAGGCCAGAAGCAAGAGGTGGAATCGAGCCAGCGCGAAAAAAACACAAAATCTTCTCAGGGAGTGCGAAATGAGCGATAATCGCAAACGATACAGAGAAACAGGCGCGGCGCCTCTCAACTATGTGGCCGGTCTGGGTCGAGGCGCCACCGGTTTCACTACGCGATCCGACATCGGTCCCGCCCGCGTCATGCCCGCCTTCCCCGGTTCTGCACAGGGCGCCCCCGGTGCCCCCACCCCCGCCCCACCCCCCGCAGGCGGCGGCGGCCGCGGCGTCGGCGTGCCTGCGCCCGACTTTGGTGCAGCACCCGCGGGCTACGTAGCCGGCGGCGGCCGCGGCTTCGGCGGCCGTGAGTACACCGCTGCCGAGGGCGAGGAGAAGGAGCGGCTGGACTACTCCGAGTCGAGCTACGACGAGTTCGGCGGCTACAGCCACAGCATCACCGCGTCCGACCCCTACGAGCAGGACGACGAGGAAGCCGACATGCTGTGGCTCGAGGTCGACAAACGCATGGACGAGCGGCGCAAGCAGCGGCGCGAGGTGCGGGCGCAGGCCGAGTCAGAGCGGCTGCGGGTCGAGAAGCCCAAGCTGCAGCTGCAGTTCTCCGACCTCAAGAAGCAGCTGGCGGGCGTGTCGGTCGACGAGTGGGACGCCATACCGGACATCGGCGACCACCGCGGGCGCAAGGCGCGGCCGCAGCGCTACACGCCGGTGCCGGACTCGATCGTGCTCGACAGCGTGCGCAAGGAGCTGGACAAGTCCAACGCGCTCGACGCGCGCGAGCAGCGCTTCGGCGGCCTGGCCTCGACGCTGGCCGGCGCGCAGACGCCGGCCGGCACCGTCACGGACCTGAACCAAATCGGTGCGGCACGTAAGACGGTGCTCAACATCAAGCTGCACCAGGTCTCGGACTCGGTGAGCGGCCAGACCGTTGTCGACCCTAAGGGCTACCTGACCGATCTCAACTCGATGGTGGTGTCGACCGACGCCGAGATCGGCGACATCAAGAAGGCGCGGTTGCTGCTCAAGTCGGTCACGACGACCAACCCGGGCCACGCGCCCGGCTGGATTGCGGCGGCACGGCTCGAGGAGGTGGCCGGCCGACTGGCCCAGGCGCGCAAGGTGGCGGCCAAGGGCTGCCAGGCGTGCCCCAAGAACCCGGACATCTGGCTCGAGGCGGCGCGGCTGCAGTCGCCCCAGAACGCCAAGGCCATATTGGCCAAGGCCGTGCGCCACATCCCGCACGCGGTCAAGGTGTGGATCCAGGCGGCCAACCTCGAGGCCGACGTGACGTCCAAGAAGCGGGTGCTGCGCAAGGCGCTCGAGTTTGTGCCGACGTCGGTCAAGCTGTGGAAGGCGGCCGTAGAGCTCGAGGAACCCGACGACGCGCGCATTCTGTTGTCGCGCGCTGTCGAGTGCGTGCCGCACTCGGTGTCGATGTGGCTCGCGCTCGCCAAGCTGGAAACATACGAGAACGCTCGGCGCGTGCTCAACAAGGCGCGAGAGACCATTCCCACCGACGCGCGCATCTGGATCACCGCCGCCAAGCTTGAGGAGGCCAACGGCAACGAGGAGGGCGTCAAGCTGATCATTAACCGCTCCGTCAAGTCCCTCTCGGCCAACGGCGTCATTATCGACCGCGAACAGTGGCTCAAGGAGGCCGAGGAGGCCGAGCGCTCGGGCTTCGTCAGCACGTGTCAGGCCATCGTGCGCGAAACAATCGGCATCGGCGTTGAGGAGGAGGACCGCAAGTCGACGTGGATGGACGACGCCGAGAGCTGCCTCGCGCACGGCTGCGTCCAGACCGCGCGCGCCATCTACGGCCACGCGCTGTCGCTCTTCCCCGGCAAGAAGTCGGTCTGGCTGCGCTCGGCCTACCTCGAAAAGAACCACGGCACCAAGGACTCGCTCGACTCCACGCTTAAGAAGGCGGTAGCCTACTGCCCGCAGGCCGAGATCTTGTGGCTCATGGCGGCCAAGGAGAAGTGGCTGGCTGGCGACGTCGACGCCTCGCGCACCATTCTCACGGAGGCCTTCCGAGCCAACCCCGACAGCGAGCAGATCTGGCTCGCCGCCGTCAAGCTCGAGAGCGAGAACCACGAGCAGGACCGCGCCCGGCAGCTGCTGGCCAAGGCCCGCGAGCGCGCCGGCACCGACCGCGTGTGGATGAAGTCGGCCGTGCTCGAGCGCGAGCTGGGCAACGACGCCGAGGCCCGCGCCATACTCGACGAGGCTATCAAGAAGTTCCCCCAGTTCCCCAAGCTGTGGATGATGCGCGGCCAGGTCGACGAGAAGTCCAACCCGGAGGCCGCCCGGGCTATCTACCAGCGCGGTCTCATCAACTGCCCGCAGTGCGTGCCGCTCTGGCTCTGCGCCTCCGCGCTCGAGGAGCGGCAGTCGGCCATGAAGGCCCGCTCGCTGCTCGAGAAGGCCCGGCTCAAGAATCCTAAGAACCAGGAGCTGTGGCTGGCCGCGATCGAGGTCGAGCTCCGCGCGGGCAACGCCAAGATCGCACAGACCCTGTTGGCCAAGGCCATCCAGGACTGCCCCACGGGCGGGCTCCTCTGGGCGCAGGCCGTGTGGATGGAGCCGCGGCCAAAGCAGAAGTCCAAGAGCGTCGACGCGCTCAAGCGATGCGACAACGACCCGCACGTCATCGTGGCCGTCGCCACCGTGTTCTGGCAGGACCGCAAGGTCGACAAGGCGCGCAGCTGGCTCAACCGCGCCGTGGTGCTCAACCCGGACCTGGGCGACACGTGGGCCTACTTCTACAAGTTCGAGAAGCAGCAGGGCACGGAGCAGTCCCTGGCCGAGCTCGTCGCGCGCTGCGTGCGGACCGACCCGCGCCACGGCCGCTACTGGACGCGCGTGCGGAAGGCGCCCGAGAACGCGCGGCTCAAGACCGACGAAGTGCTCAAGCTCGTCGCGGCCTCCCTGCCGCACCCGTAGTGCTCCTGATGGTCCCCCGCGAACTTCCTTTTTGTCACAAACCAAACCAAATAAAAATACAAAAACAAATAATAGAACAAAGAGAAGAAATAATTGATTTAAATCAAATAATTTAACAGTCGTAAGATCGAGCAGAATGAGCGACTCGGTGACTGTACCTCCCTCGTCGAGCTCGGCGTCTACGCAGGGGGCGGTGCAGACACGAGCTTCTACCTCGGGCGCTGTGGTGCCCATTCGACAGCTGGGCTTCATCTCTCGCTTCACCAAATCGATCAAGAAGTATCTCTTGCAACCCTTCGTTGTGGGCTTCGCCGTGGCCCTTGGCATGAGCTTTGGTACTTGCCCCTTGCCCGCACTACACGACACTACAAATTAATCGCGAATCTTATTCCATGCCTCGTCCTGTGGTGCCATGTCTCCACAGGCTACTCAGCGTACGACGCCATCGTGCATCGGGTGGCTACCTTCTGGAAGAGCTAGCTCGCCATTCCAATACAAACACCAGTAAATTATTGTTGAGCTCAATTTATTCTCAATTTATTCATCTGTTCAAACAACACAAAAACGCAAGATGGAGGTGAGCGAAGAGGCAGCCATAATCATTGACAACGGTGAGCACTCCCCCCGCAATAGACACTGTGTGCCATGCACGCAACATGATCCCTGGCCGCGTCGTCGCCTCCCTTCGCGAGCATTTGCGTTAATCGCATGCAAAAACGCCACCAACCATTTCCATTCATTTAATTGTTGCTTTGTGCAGGCTCGCACACATGCAGGGCTGGTTGGTCCACCAACCCCCAACCTCGTCGTACGCACTCACCCATTCTCTCGCTCTTTTGACAAAAACGTTCACTTGACGTAGTGCGTGAGTGCTCGCACGCCACTCACTCTCGCTGGGCACCGTGCTGCCGTGGCGCTGGTGGTCCCCAACAGTCAAGTTCCGGCCCGTGGTGGGCAAGGCTCGCGCGAAGAAGGGCGGAGAGGAGGCGCTGCGCACGTATGTGGGCAACGACGTGCTGCACGCCGACATCGCCCTCAACAACCTGCGCACGCCGTTCGACTCCAGCATCGTCACGCGACTCGACGTCCAGGTGCCTCTTCTCCCACCACTCCACCATCTCGTGCTCTCGCTCTTCACGCGGACACGAGAGCGTCCCTTGACCCAAAGTCGAGTTGTGCCGCTGACGGCACGTTCGTTGCTGGTGGTGTCGTGTTGTTCCCCCCAGGAGCAAATCTTGGACCACATCTTCACTAACCTACGGATCGATAGCGATCGCATCACCAACCCCATCGTCATGACCGAAGTCCTGTGCAACCCCAGCTACTGCAGACAACGTGCGTCGTGTGTGCCTCTGTCGACCTCTCCTCTGTTCGGTCAAGGCTCAAGACTCAATGCTCGCAATGCGCAATGTTGTGTATCAGAGATGTCGGAGCTCCTGTTCGAATGCTACGGGGCGCCGTCGGTGTGCTACGGCGTGGACGCGCTCTTCTCGTACTACTACAACAAGAAGCGCCTGCCGTCTGAAGGGCGCGATGGGTTGATCATCGCCAGCGGCAACCTCGCGACGCACCACCTCCTCGTCGCCGACGACAAGCTCGACGGATCGGCAGTCAAACGGTTCCACCGCACACGCACACACCGCGAATGGACACGCATGCTGACGTGGTTTGGCTACACTACGCAGAATTCCTCTTGGCGGCGGGCGGGCGACCGACTTCCTGCAGCAGGTGCTGCAGCTCAAGTATCCCTACGAGAAGACGCTGTTCGCCACCCCTAGAGTAGAGGTTCAACCCCCCATCAAACTCGACGAGCTGGCTGCGTGTGTGTGCGTGTGTGTGCGGCACTCACTGGCGTGCGACTACCGTGGCAAGTAGCAAATGAAAGAGCAGCACTGCTATGTGGCGTTGGACTACCTGGAGGAGCTACGGCTCTTCCACTACGACCGGGACTTCACAAACCGGCAGATGCGGACCGTATACTGATCCTCCCGCCTTCTTCTCGTTCGTTGCGGTGGTTTGCCATTTCTCTTCTCATCGTGTTCCCCCCTCCCCACTCCAACCTTTCGTTGTGCTTTTCGTGCGCATGTGTGTGGTGTGACGGCGGGCCATAATGGGCTCAGGTTGCGCTGCCCACAAGCGGACCGGCGCCGATCGAAAAGGTCATCTCCGAGGAGGAGCAACAGAGGAGAACGCAGGCCAGGAGGGAGCAAGGCCTGCGGCTCAAGGCCATGGCCGAAAATCGGAGAAAAGAAAAGGTTGGTTCCAGCTTGCTCACGCATGTGGTGTGTGCAGCGCTCACGCATGCGCCACATGAAACTCACATCAGTTGGCGTGTGCGTATCGTGTTGGCGCACGTGTAGAGAAAGATGCAAGAGGAAGAGCTCAAGGAGCTCAAGGCCACCAAAGCGCTCAAGGAGACCGAGCCAAAGAAATATGAGGTGTGCCCTTACCTCTATATCGCTCCTCATGATACAAAGGCTCATCCCCTCTGCGTCGGCGCGCCCCAAACAGAAACGGCTTAAAGTGCTGCGGCTGGACGAGGTCAAATTAAACAAGACCATCACAGAGCTCACCAAGTCACTGCAGCCCAAGGAAAGGAAGAAGCGAGACGACGCCAAGGTAACGACCTTGCTGGTGCGTGTGTTGGCTGCAGCTGTGGCGCTAACCTGTGAGAGTTGTGTGCGTGCGTGGTGTAGGAGCGCAAATGGAGAGAAGAGGAGGATGAACGATTGAAGGACCCGGAGGGCTGGGCTTCGCAGCTGCGCGACCGCCGCGCAGCGCTTTTGGCCGCGATTGAGGGCCGGCGGAGGCGCAAGGAGGTCGAGGGCGGCCGACGCGGCACGGCCTCGGCCAAGCGGATGCGCGCGCTGGCTTCGGCGGCCTTCGACCGAAAGGGCCGAGCGCGAGACGACGACGGCGATGCCTCATTCGGCGCCAAGGACTCAGACTGGAACGTCTATCGCACCATGGTCCGTACCCAGCGTCGTGTTGTGCGTGTGTCGTGTGGCTGACCAGGTGCGTTGCGTTGCAATGTGTGTTGGTCAGGCTGGCGACGAGGAAGACGAGGAAGAGGCCAAAGAAAACGAAGAAGTGAAGAAGATCGAGAAGATGTTGGAGCGGCACGGGGAGTCGATCAAGGCGCCCTCCGTGACCATCAAGAATCCTCTCTTCGACATGAGCACCTTCTTCATGGCCACTGAGCGCGTGCGCGTCCCCGAAATTTTCTTTCAGGTGCGTCCCATGTTGGCGTGCGATGGTACGTGCGCTGATCATTACTCACACCTCCCCTCACCGCCGTCACAACACACACACACACACACACACCACACACACCACACACACACACACACACACACACACACACACACAGCCTTCGATTGTGGGCGTCGACTGTATGGGCGTGAGCGAGCTGAGTAACTACATGCTCAAGAGACTCCCCGAGCCGCAGCAGAGCTCCGTGGCACAGGTACGCTCGTGCCGGAGGGATAGCAGCACATCGCGCTAACCGATCTGTCTAACGACACACGACACACGACACACGACACACGACACGACACACGGCACACGGCACACGACACACGGCACACGACACACGACACACATCCAGAATATATTCCTTACCGGCGGCAACGTGCTGTTCCCCAACTTCAAGGAGAGGCTCGAACGCGACCTCCTGGCATCTCGGCCCTACGGCTCCAGCTTTGCCGTCAGCCTGGTACGCCCTCCGCTATACTATTTTCGCTTCCACTGCGATCACACACGCACACCACACACACGCAGGCCGCGGACCCATTGTTGGACGCCTGGCGGGGCATGGCGGCGTGGTCGGCCGCGCCCCAGTTCCAGCAGTCGGCCATCACGCGCGCCCTCTACGACGAGCACGGCCCGCAGTACCTCGCCCAGCACATGGCCTCCAACCTCTACTTCGTGCCCTCCTCTGCACCTGCCGACGAGTGAATGAAGGGATGTACACCTCTCCAACATCTTCTCCTTCCCTCGTTCCCTTGGGTGGTGGGGGGAGTATTTCGTGGTATTTGCTTCATCGTCTTGTGGATGGCCGTTGAAGTCCCCCTCTTCATGAGAAAGACCTCAGAAGGTTATGTAGGTGGGAAACAACACGTTTGTTGCAAAGGGAAGGAAAGTAAGTGAAGAAAGATGGAAGAAGATGAGAGGACGCGAGTGGAGGAGTGCATCGCGGGGAGCTTGGTGGGGCTGGCGGTGGGCGATGCCCTGGGCGCTCCCGTGGAAGGCAGGAGCGGGGACGAGGTGGCCACCATCCTCAGGGGCGGCCACGCACCGCTGCGGCCCGCCATGGCCGTGGACCACTGGGACGAGCACTGCGTGCGCGCTGCCTGCGATGCCAACGCTAAGGCCCACGCCCAGCCCCACGGCGAAGAAGGTGGTGTGCACCCTACTTATTTATTTTAGTGTTATTTATTTCTTTTGCGTTTATTCATTTTTGTATTTATTTATTCATTTGTTTACTTGTTTATTTGTTTCTCTTTTCGTCGGAATGTGAGAAAAGGTGTGGAATGCGGATGGGACTACCGCCCCAACGTGTACGGGGTGCAGGGCATCTACACCGATGACACCCAGTACTGCCTGTGCGGCCTCCAGTCCGTCTTCGAGACCGGTCACTTCGACCCCGATCGCACCACCGAGGGTGCACCCTCCCCATGCAACGACTACCTTCTTCTGTTTTGCCAACCCTCGTCGCTGGTGCAGTGTTCAGCCGCCTTCGCATGTCCAAGGGCTCCGTCACATGGAACTGCTTTGGTCTGTTTCGCGGCACGGGTCAATCTGGGAGGTGCAGCTGGGCCCACGATTGTGTCTCGTGCGCGCCAGGACGACATCTTCTGATTGATTCTCTCGCACTCCTGCAGGAAAGCGATAACAAGGATGGTCAACGGAGAAGACTGGCACGCGACTGGCCAGTTTAGTGCCGGTACCCCGACCTCTCACGCGTGCGCCGATTGGCCAAGTCTTCCCAATGTAGGTTTTGGTTTTGGTTTTGGTTACAAGGTAACGGAGCGGCCATGCGGGTCGGCCCACTGGGCGCGTTCTACTACGCCGATATGGACAAGCTGCTGGTCAACACCATCGAGTCGTGCCTGCTCACGACTCGCGATCCACGGTTCGCCTTCCTCTCACACGTTTGTCCGGTCGGCACCTTGCAGCAGCGCCCGCTGACATGCGTCGGGCCGCAGGGGCATCGCCGCCGGGCTGGCCATCGCCGTCGCCTGCGCCTACTTCGTCGGGTGTGCGTCTGGTCAATTGCATGTTGTCGACAGGCCATCAGCAACGTTCAGATCAGTGAATGACTACACGGACAGCCACGGCTCTGACGACAGCGGCGCCGATGACGATAGCGACGACGACGACGATGACGATGACGATTTCGATGCGAAGCATTTCATCGCATTCGTCGCGGAGCACTGTCGCCGCGGGGAGGCGCTAATGCTGGAGCAATATGGGCGCCACCTGCTGTTCCCGGCCAAAACGGAGCCCGACCCGGCATCGGGGTCAACCACCCACAAGCAGCCCGCAGCAAGGCGCGGCGGCGGGAAGGGCAAGGTGAAGAAGGGCCGGCAGCGGGAGATGGAGCGCGGAAAGCGTGCCAAGGGCGAGAAGAGACGATCATCCGCCAAAGACCCGTTGCTCACCAACAAGCAGCACGACCGCCATTCACCTGATCTTGACTGTATGCTCCCTCCTCTGCATATGTCATCATCGTGCGATTGATGTAAGCTTTGGTTCCAGGCTTGCATCAGTTCTCGCAGGCGGTCAAGCAACTGGCGAGCCTCGTCAACAGGAGCCTCGATCGGGCGGGCATCGACATCATGAAGAGGGTGAGTGCTAACACCAGACTCTCTTTCTCCTTTTGGTGTGAACTATTCCTAATGTGCTTCGGCGCTATGACAGGCCCAGAAGGTGAGTAGCCGGAAGGTGACCCACCCCTGCCAGGGCTTCGCCTTCTGCTCGGTGCTGATGTCGCTCCTCGCTGTGGCGTCGGCGTCGTCCTTCGAGGAGGCCGTGGTGGCCGCCGTCTCGATGGGCGGAGACTGCGACACGTACGGCCCGGCCGTTTACCATACCACGCACTACGCGCAGGTGTGTGGACTCACCGGTTCTTCTGCAGGGTCGGCGCCATGGTGGGCACGATGGCCGGGTCGCGCTGGGGGCTCTCCGCCATCCCCAAGCGATGGGTGCGGTCCACCCTCGATTGAGATTATCTCGCATCTTTACACGCGTGGTGCTCACCACACGACACGACACGACACGCACACAACCAAACGACACGCCCAACGACACGACACACGACACAGAGAAAGGGCGTGGCAAACTCGGAGGCGCTGCAGGCTCGCGGTCTTCACTTGGGCCAGCTTGCCACCGGCAGACTGAGCGTGCAGCCAATCGAGGAGGATCTTAGCGCACCAGAAGGAGAACCATGCCACGTCGACAAATCGTCATCCAGCAGCAGCAGCGAAGACGAAGAGACCGACGGTGAGAGCGACCACCTCGAGCTGGATGCGACCAGAAGAGAGGAGACTGATGGGAGCGAAGACGAGGAGGATGCGGGACGAGGGCCAAACAAGGCGGCAGTGACGTGTTGCTGCCCGCACCACTCCCTGGCCCAGCTGGTGGAGATGGAGCGCAACCCGACCTGGCGAGTGCACGCATGAATGAACCACACCGTTCTTCATTTTACTAATCACAGCCATTGCACCGAACGACTTGTCGTTGAGCATCTCTGTGTTAACACTTCGCCAGACAAATTTGCCAAACCAGTTCTAAACCAGGCAGTCCCTGCGCTGCCGTGCAACTTATTTCTTTTCCCCCTTGACGGAAAAGAAGCTGATGCCGGTGTTCGATTTGTTGGCCTTGCCTCCGCCTCTTGCCTGCCCTGACGGCGGAGTGGCCCGTGGCTGAGTGGGCTGCGTCGGAGCGGGCCTTGACGAGGTGGACAGCGTCGAAGAGGACTCTTGGGGAGCGGATGACGCCGGCGGAGTGGCCCACGCCGACAGAGTGGTCTGCGTGGTCTGGGCCGTAGTGGGCTTCTTCGGAGCGGTCCTTGACGTAGTGGACTTCTTCGGAGCGGGCCTTGACGGAGTGGGTTTCGCCGCAGTGGCACTTGGCGGAGTGAGCCGAGGGGGCGAGGGAGTTCGGGTTCTTTTCTTGGCTGGCTCGCTGTCGTCGTGGAGCTTTTCCTTTCCCTTGCTTCTCTTCTTTCCACTTGTGTGCGGGCTGCTCGGGCGTTGCTTTCTTCTTCGGTGACCTGGCCGTGGGCTCGTCTTCCCCATCTTCATCTTCATCTTCATTTTCATTGCCCTGTTCGCTTCTCTTCTGGCCGGTGATTTGCTGGTTGTCCTCTTGCTCCTCCTCTGCTCCGCCGATGACTGTGGGGGCTGCCCACCCTTGGACTGCCCTCTCGCGCTCGATGTCTTGTTCCAGACCCAGGACCATGGGCTCATCGTACTTCCTCACGACGCTCTCCCTGACCACCGCTGCGCGAGAAGAAGAAGAAGCAACACATGTCAGTGCGATGACAGCAGGGGTCGGAGGTTGAGGGATGTACTTGGAGTCACCACTTGGCCTTGCTCGTAAACCTTCGATGGCCGCTTTTTAGATCTGGCCGGCGACTTGACGCACACCCGGTAGACGAGAAAGCCGACACGGCCTCGTTTGGCCAAGTTCTGCGCCAAGTAGGCGTCTTCGTCCGCAAAGCTGCAAGGCTGGAGAGCCGAAGCTTTTTTTTCTCTGGGCTCGGGGCGAAGAAGACATCAACGTCCATGTAGTTCACGTCTTTGCAAGCCTCGGTGTGGAATAGCACCGCCTTGTAGAGCAAAACCAGAGAGTGAGCACAGGTAGGTGTGGCAGTTTGGGCAAATAGGGTAGGTGTTACCTGGTAGAGCTCGGTCGAAGCCTGGTGGGAGACCATGTGGTAGAGGTTGTTCTTTGGCGTGTAGACCCAGCGACTGCTGCAGTTCCAGATCGCCACGGCCACCACGCGTCGCTTTCTTTTGTCGAGGATGTCGCGCAGCCGATTTCCTTCCGCAGACGACTCGAGGAGGTTCACGAGGATGGAGGGGTCGTCCCAAAGTCGCTGCTTGAACTCGCGGTTGTTGTTGCCGCACAGGCCCGCGCGAATCTGTCGGAACTCTTCCCGCTTCGGGCCGTCCCCTTTGAAGTCCAAGAAGTCTGAGGCCAGGAACGCGTTGAACTCGGCAAAGCCATCCTGGCCCGCCGGATCCCGTCGCCTGCAGCTGCCGAGTTTGTCGTCCACGTGGATAGCATGGGCTGCGTCATCCAATTCGGTGGAGAGGACCTTCTGGCCGAAGAACAGAACGCGCGACAGCGAGCATGCCACCATGGCCTGCGCTGGGTTGTACTCGTGCCAATTCACCAGGTCGTCGTCCAGCATCCAATACCTTGCGCAACGCCCCGTTAATAAATGAAGACATGCGCTCCGGTGGGCTAACAAAAGAATAGCTTTGCGTACCTGGGCACGGCCAGCTCCTCAGCGAACCACTTGATGACTTGGCGCTTCCGACCAACGTTGAGGGTGACCGATTCGTCGTCAACGACCATGAGCACGAACTCGAGGGGCGCGTTGCCACCGAAAGCGACCAGATCCTTGAAATAGCAGCGATAGGCTAGCTCCTCCGATTGATCGCAGACGCAGAGGACCAGAAACTGCAATTCTTTCTCTTCCTTGAGCTCCGGGACGTAGATCAGAGGCTCGACGATGTCGCCACCCTCAGGAAGCCGAAGCTATGAGGCACGGTCACAAGGCAATAGATAGAACGCGGAGGAGTCAGTCATGCATGTCAACGCGGCTGCCGCTGGATCTGAGTACCTTGCTCAAGACAAAGATGGGTGCTGCGGTTCTGGTTTCGGCGTCCTCCCCCGTTGACTTCTGCAGTTGTTGTAGCCTGCGCTTCAAAGCCTTCCTGAACTCAAGCGAAGCATAGCCAAAGTGGATGCAGCGGTTGGAGACGTCGAACTGGACCCGTACAATAGCCACGGTTTCTGCTCGCGCGACTGTCGAAGTGGTCTGGGGCGGTATGGCAGGAGGCAGTGGAAGACTTGAGAGAGGAGTGTGAAGGGTGAGATGTACTGTGACGCGGCTACCTGGATCGGGCGGTGACACGTACCGATTCTGGCGCAGCACGGCATCACCCCCCGCCTTGGCCAGCCGAAGAATCTGTGGCAATGGTTGCCGAAGAGTTCTCTTGACCGAGTCCATTGTTTGTCCCCTTGATCAATCAGCCAGAGATGGTAAGACAGCTTGCACACTGTTCTGTGCCTTTTACAGCAATGAAAGGGACTGCGGCTCGTACCCATCATCTTGAATCTGCTTCTCGAGGGCCTTGATCTCCGTCCACAGGCCGAAGATTGTGTTGCGGAATGCTTCAGGGCAGTTGGGTTTGCCTTTCCTTAGCGCTTCGGCGACATCGTAGGAAGCCAGAGAATTGATGATTCGCCTCCCGTGGCCGTGCAGGCTGGTGGCCAGCCTGCTGGGAAGGTCGACGCCTGACTTGGTAGACCGGGGCCTCACCTTGTTCATCTGATCATAGATTGCCACCAGCAGCCGTCGAGCTTCGTTGTGCGGCGTTGCCTGTCCGTTGTCGTCGTTCTCTGCGGAGCTGTTATCAGGAGGCGGGGACTGACGAAGGAGCTCGTGGAACTCCTCGACGTCCTGGAGCGTCACGAACTGGGTGAGGTCTTCTCTCTGTTCCAGTTGTCGGCGTCGGTGACGGCAGTCCTCCAGCAGAGCCTCGCGCAGCTCTGGAAACCACTGGTTGATCTTTTGTTGCTCGGCCTTCTTGTTGGACGGCTTGAACTCACGAATGGTGTTCCCCCAGCGCTAGTGCAATAATGTAAAGTGAGCACTTGAGAAAAACACCTTGCCGAGACTCGGGCTTAGCGAACCTTAAGGATGGGATCCAGGATTTCAGCCTTGCACATCGTGAGCGGCTGGAGATACGAGTGCACCAGGTGGTCGCTCAAGCGGGCCAGCACCTGCTGTGCTGGGGCCAGAGAAGTGTCTGAGCTTACCACACTCTCGGGTTCCTCCAGCTCGATGATGGCATCCTTGTTGGCCTTGATGAGGCCATCGTAGTAGGCTTTGTGTGTGAGGCTCGCACGGTCCGGTTTGAGCTTGTTCGCTTCCTCAACGAGCTGGGTGATGACGCCCTTCAGGCCGGGTACTCCGGCGAGGGCGGTGAGCTTGAGCACGGTGCAGTTGCTGGACGTGATGGAGTAGAGCTTGTGCAGGTAGGCGTGGTACTGTTGCTCGCGAGTCGCTGTTGCAAGTCCGCAGAAGGCTTCGAACGTGTCGTAGTTGTTGTGCGGCCGTTGGAAGTGGATGAGCACGCCCGCTCTGTCCAAGATGTCGCAGACGATTGCTCCTCGGCATGGAACACCGATAAGATCAGGATGGGGGGTCTCTTCGTCGGCCTTCGAGGTGTCCAGGATGTTGGGAAGCTTCAGACCGAACGATCGCGCAAACAGAGTACGCATGCGCGTGGTGTGCGCTACGACGTGGCTTAGCGGGTCGTCGCACGAGTTACGGAGCTCCCGATCGTTTTCCATCCAGATGAGGCATGGTGCAGGGGTCCCAACGAGCCCCCGGAAGAACCCGCAGCGGTAGAGGGAGACCAGATCGTCTGTCTTGCCAGCCACACGATTATCCCGGCACGGAAAGACGATGACCATGTCGGCAACTTGGGGATTGGGAACCTCGCCTACACAAAGTGGAGGTCAGAGCTGTGTGTACAACAGTGAGGCGGAATGTAGTAACGTACCAGTCTCGTGCAGGTCGACTGGACGAATGTAGGGAGCCACCAAGTGTTCTACTTTTTTGTGCGGGTCGGGGAAACCAGGAAGCTGTTCGCACACCGCTTAGCATGCGCAAGGGCAAGAGAATAGTTACTTGAGGGTGGAGGGCATACATCCACGAGTTTGATGTTGGCATCCCTCAGCCAAGGGGAAGGCCAGCCAACACGCCAGCTTGTAGTGTCTGGTTGGCTATTGTGGGCGATGTGCTGATGGAAATGGTCTGGGGCCACGTCCACCACCTCGCACCCAGAGCCATGAACACGTTCAAGGGTACACGTGGGGCTGTAGGAGGCGACGATTGGGACCTTGGTAACCCCTAAATAGACCATCAATCAATCACGGCAAACGAAATGAAAACATCAACACACGCCGTGGCTCCAGCACTGCACGAACCTTTGCCCAACTTGTTGCCTGAAGGAGAAATAGCAGCAACGGTGTGCGTTGGTCCAGAAAGGAACCAATTGAAGAAGGCAGACTTGCCTCTTCTGCCCTCGCCAAAGAGCACAACCGTGAGAGTCTTGGTGGGGAGCGCGCGACCTTCGTCAAAAATGTCCTCCCGCATGTTGATGGGGTGGCCCACCAGCTTCTTGGCTTCTAGCTTCTCCTTGATTTTTTTCACACGCCACCACAAGGGTTCTACTTTCTTGAGAGCCTCTGTAGTTCAAAAGCCATGGTGCGCATTAGATTGATGGTCGCCCAAATGAAAGAAGCTACACAGCCAACAGCTTCACGAACCTAGATCCCCGAGGGTGGAGTGTGGGTTCAGCCGCGTCGAGGTTGACGCGATGGGAGAGGGAGGGTCCATGGCGAAGATGAGGCGCGCAAGCAGCAGTCGAACGGTATTAACCACACAACCGGCCGCTACACGGTGGGCACTAATTAGCGCGCTCTGCTTGCACGTGGCACGTGTACCGCCTCTTTAAGTTGAGCCCTTTGTTGATTGGCAGATCATTCTTCCGTCGACATAAAAAGCTCTGTGTGCGGTTTGTTCGAGCGAAGGTTTTTCCACTTGGTTCCACCAGGCGTTTCTGTCACTTTGAGGGGACCAAGGCACCCAAACATCCTCCCCGCTCATCCCTCTCTTTTTTTGCAAGAAACAACAACCCAACACTGCAATGGTGAGCGCACACACGTTCGTAGGTACCATCCTTCTCCTGCTGGGTGCCTTGGCGCTGGCCAGTGCGCTGGACATGGACATGACGGCGGTGGAGCGGATGAAGCGGGCCGCGGGCAAGAAGGTGGAATGTGAGATGGAGGGCGATTCGGTGGTGTGCAACGGCATCACCTACTCCGAGGCCGAGGAGGACGACTTCCCCACCCCGCGGTTCTGGGTCGATCTGGCCGTGAGCGCGAGCCTGGTCTGCCTCGCCGGTCTCATGTCGGGCCTCACCATGGGCCTCATGTCCATCGACTTCCTCAACCTCCAGATCCTCGCCAATGGCGGCGGCACCAAACAAGAACAGATCTACGGTACACCTTCTATTTTTATTTTATTTTATTCATTATTTGTTTTAATTGTACTATTTGCAATATAAAACAAAAATTGTTGGCCTTTTTATTTACATTATTTTATTTTTATCATCATTTGCAGCCAATAGGATCATCCCGCTGGTGAAGCGCCATCACCTTCTGTTGGTGACCCTCCTGGTGGCCAACGCGGCGGCGATGGAAGCTCTGCCGCTCTTCGTGGACCGAATCGTCGGTACTGTGGGCGCCATCCTCATCTCCGTTACCGCCGTCTTGCTCTTTGGCGAGTACGCTCCCACACACACACGACACACGACACACACGACACACGACACACGACACACGACACACGACACACGACACACGACACTACACGACACGACCAACGACACAATTACACTGACAATCAAGTTGTGGCATGCAGGATCATTCCGCAGGCCATCTGCACGCGCTACGGTCTGGCCATTGGCGCCAATCTCGCCTGGCTGGTGTGGATCATCATCATCCTTCTCTTCCCCATCTCGTGGCCCATCAGCCTGCTGCTTGACTTCCTCCTCGGCGGCGAGCAGGGCACCTTCTTCCGTAGAGCACGTACGTCGCGCCCTTTGCCTGCAATAATCAGTAATAGAGTTATTGACACCTCTTGATTGGCGCAGAGTTGAAGGAGCTGGTGAGCCTCCACGGCGAGCAGGGGCCTGACCAGGAGGCAGGCGACTTGCTGGCCGCCGGCGAGCTGGGCGCCACGCTGACCAAGGACGAGGTGACCATCATCAAGGGCGCCCTCGACCTCTCTAGCAAGATCGTCAAGGACACCATGACCCCCATCGACAAGGTCTTTATGCTCGACATCAAGGACCGCCTCACCGAACAGAAGCTGGACCAGGTACCAAGCCACGCTCTGACCGACGGTGAACCCATTCGGACGGTACTGAAGGCACGGCCGGTGTGGCGTGGAGCAGATTCTCCAGACTGGGCACAGCCGCGTGCCGGTCTACCGAGGGGCCAAGACCAACGTGGTCGGCATGATCATCGTCAAGAAGCTCATCAAGCTCAACCCTGAGCGAGCCACGCCCGTATCGGTGCGGCCCTCCCGGGCGGCTTGATCTTTGTTTGGTGCGTGGAAGAGCGATGGCTGACTCTGGACTCGCCCACCTGCGAGCAGGACGTGGAATTGGTCAGGTTGCCCACCGTGAGCGAAGACATGGAGCTCTACCCTCTTCTCAACCTCTTCCGGCGCGGCCACAGTACGCGCCTTTCTCTCCGAGCACCGCCAGCACGCCCGGCGTTGCTCTGCACCAGCGCTGTGGGGTCATTTGCGACCGCGTGTGTGGTGCAAGTGCGAGGCCTTTCTTCGAAGCTAGCTCACTGTGCAAACTCGCTTGTGTCGCGTCGTCACAGGTCATATGGCTTTGGTGGTCGACGCAGTGGACCACGTCACCATCCGGGGGATCATCACGCTGGAGGACGTCTTCGAGGAACTCATCCAGGAGGAGATCCGGGACGAGACCGGTACTTTTGTCGCCTCATTCCCGGAGGCTTGTGGCGATGAGTCCGACCTGACCTCGCGCACCCTGGTCTATCTTTGCCTTGTGTGTTGTGCGGTGTGTGTGTCGTGCGTGCGACACACAGACGCTATCAGGGACATTGCAAAGGAGATGATGGCGCGTCAGGAGTCTCTCTCGCTTATGCGCGGCCAATCGGTGATGAACATGCCTCGAACCATCGCCTATCCCATGTAATCAGCTCCACGGAAGCTGCTGAACTCGGCCTCCGGAGGAAGAAATCAAGCCTTCCGCCTCGTTCCTCTGCCTCCTCGTCCATCCTATGGATTTCCATGAGGCAAGTTCGGCATTCCACCACATTTCATCAAAAATTTCTAGCATTTACAGTCTTAATCATTACACTATAATTAGAATTCCACGTTTGACGGTTGCGTAATCAAGAATTCCAAGAATCAGAGAATGCGGCTCTGCGGCTTTCATCTCCCAGTTGCCCTTGCCTCAGCTCTTCCTTGACACCAATACTTGAAGTACTATCGGACGTTGCGTTGCTGTTTCTTCTTCGACTTCTTGTATGGAGAAGGATTGCTCGAGCGAGGAGGAGAGAAGAGGAGCCACTCCGCCAACGCACCACGACAGGAACGACGATACGACCCCAATCCAACCACAACCACAACATTCAACGTGCCCGCCCCTGAGAATGTCTGCCGACGTGGAGGAGAGACGAATGGCGCCCCAGAATGCAATCGGGGAGGAGGTGCTCGAAGCGCGTAAGCCTTCGCTCACCCGGAGGATGTCGATGGAGAAGCGGGTGGTGCGACGCGGCAGCTCGCACATCTTAATCGACGTCCTAAGTGATTCGGTAGAAGTGGAAGAGATTCACGACATGACGTCTTCGAACGACCACAGTGCCACCTCGCCTCGCTTCTCTGCCTCCTCGTCGTCGATCGCCCCTTCATCATCGGTGAAAGACCACAACAGCCTCCTGGCAGAGCCGAACAGGCCTGCCCATCTCGACAAGCATCGAATCACCATCGCCGCCGTGTCGCCGCGCCTCAGGCGAAGGCCTCTCAACGTTGACAAGGCCGCAGCACGCAAATCGATGCCCGATGATGGAGGAGGGAAGCATTCGAGTAGCGAGCCATCATCCGAACCAGCGGCCTCCTCCTACTACGAGCCGCAGCTGCGTTGCGGGGTCTACAGTATGCAGGGCCGCAGGAAGGCCATGGAAGATGCCCACACCATCGATCTCGGCAGCGGTAGCGGCTCCTACGCGCCGCGTTCCGGTTCCTCTTCACCGGACGGCAGCGGCGACAACGACGCCAAGGAGTCCAAGCCCGACCACGGTCACCCCTCGCGGGCCGGCGTCGCGGACGAGCTCTCCAACGCCCTCAACATGCCCTCCTCCCCCGACGGCCTCTGCGCCTTCTTCGGCGTCTACGACGGTGCGCACCTCCTGCCTGGCATTATGATTTTGTTATTATTTAGTATTATTATTATTATTATAAACTCTGTAAAGTGGCTTCACGTTCGTGGTGTTGGTGTGGCTCACTTGCGAGCGTGACAGGACACGGTGGCAAGCGCGCCTCGGACTTTGCATCGACGATCCTGCACCATCACATCCTGACCAACGATCACTTCCATACGGACCTCAAGCTGGCCATACGCGAGGGCTTCCAGCGGACGGAGCAGGAGTTCTTGGACATTGCGCGAAAGGACAACATGGGCGACGGCACCACTGCGCTCATCGCCTTCATCAAACGCGCCCGGCTATACATCGGCAACATCGGCGACAGCGAGGCCGTGCTGTCACGCAACGGCACCGCCGTCCCGCTCACCACCGTACACAACCCCGGCAAGAATCCAACGTACGCTCGCCCGTGCTGCTTCGTGTTATCAGTGATTGACGAATTGCGTGACCCTGATTGATGCAGTGAGATCGAGCGGGTGAAGCGCGAGGGTGGCAAGCTGTACCACGACACGCGGCTGGCACACCCCAACCTGAACCCGTCATTTTTCAACCTGGGCGTGTCCCGGTCAATGTACGCACGAGATTCGCGCTCCATGCTTTGCATTCGCTTTCGTTCTCATCGCCGTCTTGGCCTAACACGTTCATTCCTGGTTATTCCCTCAACAGTGGCGATCTGCTCTTCAAGCACCCCGACTTCACCAAGGGCAAGCCGTCCGGTCTGACGGCCGAGCCCGACGTGGTCGACGTCGCCCTCGAAAAGACCGACCAGTTCATCATTCTTGCCTGCGACGGTACGGCCAGACTCCTTCATGTCTTTTCGTTCGTTCCTTGCGCTGCGTGATGATCATTTCCCCGTATGTGTGGCTCATAAACAATCGCAGGCCTCTGGGACGTGATGGATCACCAGCAGGCAGTCGATTTTGTGCGCGAAGCCCTGAAGCAGGACGACGACCCGCAAGTGGCCAGCAAGGCGCTTGGCGAGGAGGCCTACAAGAAGGGCAGCCAAGACAACATCACTGGTAACCACGCACACACGCACGCACACGCACGCAAAAACTGACTGGGTCTCTTGGCAGTTGTCGTGTGTACACTGAAGGAGGACCTCGGCGAGGGGAGCGGCGAGGTGGAGGAGCCGGAGCAACGAGGCAACGACGAGGTGGAGGAGGTGCGCGTCGTGCGCGCCGAGCTCAAGGAAGACGTGCCCTGGTGAGTGGCAACTTCATCGGTGGGCCGCCCTGGTTCCCCCTTTTATGTACATAGCTTCATGTTCCAACAACAGTAAAATAGAGCGCTACCAGAACGTGTCGATGTCGTCATCGCCGTCGGTCAGCACATCGTCGGCATCGGCCGCGGCGCTGTTCTGGTTCTCCCCTCCTTCGCCATCATCGGCCGGCGCCTGGTGTCTGCTGATGTTCACCACCATGATCTCCTCGTCGCGGTAGGTGGCGTCCAGGTCCTCGTCCCGCACCTTGCGCGCTACAAAGGAGAACTCCTGGAGCGTATGTGCGAACACCTGCCTGCTCTCGTGGTCGTGTCGCTTGATGGCCAGCACGATCTGCGTGTCAGCCGCAGCAAGCAGGTGCAGCCTGGATAGGCGGCGGTCAGCCACGAAGCTCTTTTTCGTGTGTGTGTGTGTGTGTGTGTGTGTGTGTGTGTGTGTGTGTGTGTGTGG
>CDFC01059992.1:22464-39060 GCA_000826385.1 Acanthamoeba rhysodes | reverse complement strand
GTGTGTGTGTGTGTGTGTGTGTGTGTGTGTGTGTGTGTGTGTGTGTGTGTGTGTGTGTGTCGACACAGGGCGGTTGCTTTGCCATGACCGAGCTGGGCCACGGCTCCAACGTGCAGGGCATCGGCACCACCGCTGTCTACGACAAGTCCACCGGCGAGTTCGTCATCAACACGCCCACCGACGTCGACCGCAAATGGTGGATCGGACATGCCGGTAGGACCTTCGTTCTCGCGCACCGCACGGCACCCGCAGCACGATCTAATCTCTTACACCGCTCCCATGTCACACAGCGCACGCCAAGAACGCGGTGGTGTTCGCCCAGTTGAACGTGGACGGCCAGGAGCACGGCGTACACGCCTTCGTGGTGCCTCTGCGCCCGCGCGACAGCAATGCGACCTATCCCGGCATCCTCATCGGCGACTGCGGACACAAAATGGTTCGTGCCGTCAATCTGCTGATCCTCCCCTCCAGCTCACCTATTCTTTCTATTTCTTTCTTGCGCACGCGACAGGGACTCAACGGAGTGGACAACGGGTGGATGAAGTTCACCAACGTGCGTGTCCCGCGCGAGAACTTGCTCAACCGCTTCGCCGACGTGCAGCCCGACGGCCAGTACGTCAGCTCGGTCAAGAACCCGCGTACGCCGCTTTCTCACAAAGCCACCCCGGTTTGATGGTGGGTCCTCTCTCATCATCGCCCGATGTGGTTACACTGCAGTGAAGCGCTTCGGGCGTCAGCTGGCTGCGCTCACGTGCGGCCGAGTGTGTCTGGTGTCGGGCTCGTCGGCTACACTGTCGGTCGCGCTTACTATCGCCGTACGCTTCGCCGCCGGACGCAAGCAGTTCGGCCCGCCCGGCGAACCCGAACAACGTAACAACGACCCACAACCCGCGCGCAGGCGCCTGCGCACATAACTTACATGTTTGTCTCTATGCTCTGCCCGCACAGCCATTTTGGACTACATCTCGCACCAGCGCCGTCTGATGCCCATGCTGGCCAACTGCTACGCCTACCGACTTATGGGCCACTACCTGCTCGATCTCTACAAGAGTACGCACACGGCACACACGGCACACACGGCACACACGGCACACACGGCACGCGCACACGCGCAATGGCTGACTCATACTCGTGCTTAGATGCGGACAGCAACAACGCCAAGGCCATCGGTGAGCTCCACTCGCTCTCCGCCGGCGTCAAGGCCGCCGCCAGCTGGTACACCAACGGTGCGTCTCATTCGCGTCCCCCTCCCCCAAATGTTGGCTCGAGTGCTGACTGGTGGGATGCTCGCGCAGTGGCCCTTCAAGTGTGCCGTGAGTCGTGCGGCGGACAGGGCTACGCGGCCTACAACCGCTTCTGCCACCTGCGCAACGACCACGATATCTACCAGACCTTCGAGGGAGACAACACCGTGCTCATGCAGCAGGTGGCCAAGGACCTCCTCACCCAGTACAAGAAGCAGTTCGACGGCAAGCCCTTCTCCGGTACGAACCAGCCACTTCCCCTTTTGTTCTTATTCTTATTCGTGTAACAAGCGATTCTCACCGTGCACGACCTCACACAGGCATGCTCAAGTACCTGGGCAAGCAGATGGGACACGTCATCTCGGAGAGCAACCCCTACGTCACCAACATAGCCTCGTGGACCCACCTCAGGGACCAGGAGTTCCAGAAGGAGTACGCTCTCTGTCCCCGACTCAAGCGGTGGCGGTATCAGTTGGGGATGTGTGATGTTGACCGTCACCGCGGCGTGCAGCGCGTTTGACTACCGGGTGGCCCGGCTGCTGCACAACACTGCACAGCTGCTCCAGAAGCGCGCCAAGAACAACGACTTCTTCACCGCCTGGAACCAGACCCGTACATACAACTCTTTAGCGTGGCTATTTACAATCTATTAACAACGTTGTTCCGCGTGGTAGTGCCGGAGTTGTTGCATGTGGCCGAGGCCCACGTGGAGCGGGTGGTGGTGAAGCAGTTCGTGCGCCGCGTGAACGACTGCCCCGACATCAACTGCAAGCACGTACTCAAGCTCTTGTGCGACCTCTACGCCCTGACCAAGATCGAGAAGGACCTCGGTACGAGAGCCCCCAATCCCTCATCTCTTTCCGCTGCCAGCACCGGCGCGGTAAGCGCCTGTCACTCGTTGTCGTTCTCATCACCATCCCCATCGTTCATGTGCTCGTGGTGGCCATGTTGGTGAAACCACAGCCGTGTTCAGCAAGGAGGGCTACATCAAGAAGCGCAAGGCCAACGCCATCAGCGAGCTCATCACCGAGCTGTGCCAGGAGGTCCGCATTCACGCTCTCCACCTCGTGGACGCCTTCGAAGTTGACGACTTTATCGTCCACGCCCCTCTTGGCCTCAAGGTGCGCTCGCACACACGACTAATGACACGCGCAACACGAGTGTTGCACCACCCACACGTCTAATGACCGTTGGTGATCGTGTGTGGAAGCAGCCGGACGGCCGCGACCCTCTGTTGCAGGTGCTCAACTACGTGCAGACCAACTATGCCACCTACCCGCAGAGCTCCTGAGACCCACCAGTGCCTTGCCCGCATTGTGATGTCGCGATCTTTAAAAAGGCTGATGACGTGGCCAACCAAATAAACAATTAAATTTTATTGTTGAATCGCAAAAAAGCGATATTTTAATCTGTTGAATCGCAAGGGGATGTATCTGCAGAGCGCTGGCCGCGATCGCGGCACGGAATGGGACGAGATTCAGAGGCGCATGGGCAACAAACCGCAGCTGGAGGAAGGAGATGAGGATGATAGCGAGGAAATCGATTACGGCCGCGCCCTCAAGAGCAAGAGCGAGAAGCTGAAGGAGGACTTCGTGGCTTGCAACGCCTCCTACGAGGAGGTCAAGGAGCACGAGGACGAGCTCCTTGATGACGACGATTTCTTGGAGGCCTACAGGTGCTCATTTCCATCATTCTTGCCGCTACGCGCTTTTGATTTCACCCCAATCCACGATACGCGCAGATCGGCTCAACATCTTTTGCCCACACAGGAGGAAGAGGATCGCTGAGCTGCAGGCCAAAGCGCAGAAGGACGTGTACGGCGATCTGGTGTCCATCTCCGAGCCCGAGTACAAGGAGGTGGTCAACACGCCCAACACGTGGGTAGTCGTCTTTCTTCACAAGTCGGGGTACCATGACACACGCATGCCCTTCTCCACCCCCCCGGATGTGTTGGTAGTAGTGGTGGCATTCACTCATTCATTCGTGCATCGTCACCTGCCCAGCATTCCCTCGTGCCAGCTGATGACGCAGATCCTGCAGCGACTCGCCGGCACCTTCAAGGCCACTCGCTTCGTCAAGATCGATTCGCAGGAGGTGCGCCACACCACTTGCACACAGACGCGCAACACCGCACACGCAACACCGCACACGCAACACACACACCACACACACACTGGATTGAAGAATGTGGTTGAATCGTTGCTGGTGTACAGGCTATTCACGGCTACCCCGACAAGAATCTGCCCACGTTGATCATCTACTACAACGGCGACCTCAAGAAACAGTTCATCGGCGAGGCTGCCTTTGCCAGGGGAGACCCCACCGTCGCAGGTATGTGTCGTGTCGTGTCATCTTTGTTTGAATGCAACTGAACCTCACACTTGGTTGTGCTGTGTGTGTGTGTGTGTGTGTGTGTGTGTGTGTGTGTGTGTGTGTGTGTGTGTGTGTGTGTGTGTGTGTGTGTGTGTGTGTGTGTGTTGCAGACGTTGAGTGGAGACTGAAGCAGGTGGGTGCTGTCGACTCGGACATGGAAGAGGACCCAAGCAAGAACAAGGGGCCATCGGTACTTTTTCCATTCTTCTCTTTTCCTCTTCTTCCCACTCGCCATTTCAGCCCGTTCACCCTGTGGCGTATCCGTGTACGTGCAGGTGCGGCTCAACTATGTCGCCGCTCGTTCGCGGAGGGATGAAGACGACTGAGTCAGCGACGTTGTTTGCGCTTGAGTACACAAACAAGTATTGATGCCCCCTTATTTATGCAAACATGTCCCCTCTTCAGGTTAGAAGCGTGGCATGCGGGACCCACGCGAGAGAAGCGGATCGAAAAGGAGGCGACGTGCATATGGTGGGAGGAGGGGAAAGGTCAAAAGGATGCACAGTGAGAGAGGAGAGAGAGAGAGAGAGGCAAAAAGGATACGGCACGGTGGATTCCCGGGTGGTCGCCCACCCCAGTACTAACACCGCCTGGCGCAGCTTAACTTCGCTGTTCGGATGGGAAGCGGTGCTTTCTGCGCAGTATGGCCGTATCCATACGTTGCCCTTCTGTGACTCTCTATCATGGCAAGATGTGGGGTCTTCCTGCTTCTTTTCTGCAACTTTACACCACACCAAACTACTGGCCTTGCCTGATATGGCCAATTACCACATCACATCTCTCCTGATGGTGGCATTAATCTGACATTTCTCAAGATGCTCCCATCTTGTCTTCCTATTGTTACAATAAAACCATATTTGTGTTGTCAAAACCATTTTCATGTGCTTAAACTCACAGACAAAATCACTTTTCAAAATGACTGGACCTCTCATTTCAAATGACTGCAAGTTCTGTAGGTGGTTCTTCTGTGTTGTTGTTGTTGGTTTTCTACTTGCCTATTTGTTTGGTGAGGGTGTTGAGTGCCTCCTTCAGCTGCTGGAACTCAGTGGCTGATATGGGGGATGACATAGTTGATAGTGGCTGATTGCACAGTGGGTTTGTTGGATGAGAACTGACAATATGAGGACTTGTTTTAATCATTTATTCTTTTTCATTACCATGTTCCAAAAACAAGAAAATAAAAGAATAAACATACAGAGTGGCTTGTAGGTAATATGAATCACCACCATAGGCAGTGACCCTCTTTTCTCAAGGAGTGGGTGCCAGGCCATTGCCTTTTCCATCTAATTTGAAGGAGCCAAAGCTACCAATGGGAGAGTACACTCCCAGGAAGAAGGCAATCCAGCCTTGGTTGTGGTTTAATATTTAGTTGTCAGTGTGTGATAGGTAATGTGTGTTCTGGCAATGGTTAAATTAAGTTGTTAGGTTCATGAGAAAGGTTTGCATGTTTGTTGATTACATCCCACTAAAAACCAGCATTACCATCAGAAATTCACTTTTACTCTGACACAATTTTCACAGTCATTTCTTCACTCATTACATGTCACCAGAGGTTAGAGTGTCCATTGGAATTCCTTTCACTTTCTGTTGCAACATGACTCACTTTAGGTTTGCACTTTATTCAAGAACATTGTGAAGGATAAAAATAAAAACTGCAGCCACCACACAATTCAATCTCCAACAACTTGCACACATTGGAAATAAGGGGAGGCAAAGTTCAAAATGACTGTAGAAAATTGACATTATAGGGTATGAACAACTGAAGGGGTCTGTGTTCACGAATAAGGGTCCCTGAATATCTTAATGGTATTCTATTTTTTGGGGACCCCCTTCAGAGTAACAGAAGAGCCATTCATGGATACGGCCATACTGCGCAGAAAGCACCGCTTCCCATCCGAACAGCGAAGTTAAGCTGCGCCAGGCGGTGTTAGTACTGGGGTGGGCGACCACCCGGGAATCCACCGTGCCGTATCCTTTTTGCCTCTCTCTCCTCTCCCTATTGCATCCTTTTGGCCTTTACTCCTCATGCCAACCCTTTTGTGATGGCAGCACTGAAACCACAAGTTGACAAGAAAACAGGGTGTCCAGATGAGTCAACAAGAGGAGATGAAATGGCATTGGTGATCTGTTTTTGATGTCTGCTCAACAAGCAGAGGGTAATTCATTTAATCTCATCATCCCCTTATCTACCCACCTTCCCCAGCCTGCATTATGAGAGATTGACTCTGCAGATGGTATTACTAGTGGTTTTGCTAGCTGAAAGGTCTACTTTTTACCTACCTTGAGTTGTTTTTGGGTTGGTGGCACTTAAAGTGCTTTTTGTGAGGTAACCAATCCACCCAGCAGTCTTGTCCTTCTACAAGTTCTTGTTCATTCTGAGCAAGTTGAAATGCATTGTCCACAAAAATTTGAAAAAGTGTGCTGGTTGCAGGTGCAGTTGTCTGGTGAGATTGCTGGACTTTGTGAGAAATAAAAAACAATTAATCAGCAGAATATAATTTGTAGGATGTTGTAACTTATCTGGAGTGGATGGATGTGAAATCTTGAGCAGGTGGAGAAGTCCTTGTTGGCGTTGTACTTGTTTGTACTTGTTCTGTGTTGGTTGTGCTCTTTCTTGAAATTGTTATCTTTGGAGTTGTGGTAAGGAGTTATAGGAGATTCACAACTCCAAAGAAAACCTTACTCAGCAAACAGAGGTCAAGCAGGGCATCAGTCAGTACCATACCCCATGGAGGACCTGTCAGAGGAGCAGCTTGCAGCTGCACTAAACAAACAAGCCCAACTTGCCAACATCAACAAAAAGGCTGTGAACTCCTTGAGCAGAACAAGAAGCCATACCAACTCTGCTGCAACACCAGTGCACAGGGGCATGCCTCAAGCAGTCAAGTGACAGCCAGAACTGGCATGTCATCACCTATGGGAGTAAGGCACTCAACAAGGCGTAGTCAAACTGGTCAGCCACAGAGCAAGAAGGCTACACCATCATGTTCTTCCTGAACAAGTGGAGACACCTGCTTCTGGGAGCAGAGGTGGAGGTCCTGTCAGATCACCACACTCTCCAATGGCTCTTCAACCAGTGAGACCCCATCAGCAAGATCACACAGCTGCAGTGGGTCATGCTGTGAGGGCTACAAACTGAGCTGCTGGTGCTCTACCATAATGTGCTGAGTGGAGGACATCTTGGAAAACAAAGAAATGCATGTAACTGGCACTGCAATCCTGGTCTGAAATTGCAACTCAAAGTTCAATTTCAAAGTCACCCATGTGGACATTTGGTCTCCAGCCACAAGAAATGTGAATTATACCAGAATATCCAAATTTTCATTCTGTAGACAATATTTTTGGACGCTAGAAGTTCTGACTGTACCTGGCGCACAGTTGTTGCGTCGACACCCAAGCAACATTAAGCCAAAAGACACGTGGCAACCTATGCACCAGCTCAATCCCTGAGTTTGCATTTTTGGCGCCACTACCACTTGGGGAGGCTATGTCTGGTCTATTTTGCACCAAACTTTGGCTGCATTACTTGCCTAGGTGTTAATCCGCTGCATGTCAACTTCGAGCCAGTGAGCGATAACAGCAGGCGGGCGACGTGCATGTACCTTGCTCGGGGAATTGATGCATGCAGCTGCGGTTCTGTACCTGCGTGCCTTGCTTTCTGGGGAGAGCTGTTCACTGCGCAGATGTATTCGGCCGAGGTTCTCTTCTCTCATGTGGCCAACATGCCAGCTTGCAAGCCTCGACTTGGGCGCCAGGGGGCCCGCCGCCTTGCCGGGCGGCGCTCTCGCTTGTCCTCATCGAATTCGCAGAATTGAGCGCAAATTAAACACAGTCATTTTTAATGCAACAGGTTTACCGTCCCTTGTAGGTTTACATACCCAATAGTAGTAAGATTATTGTCGAGAACAAACGAATCCACCAGAAACCAAGTTGTGGGCTGGAGAAAAGTGCCATGTCACAGGAAACCTGGTGTTTTTTAAATCTACGGCTGCTCTCTGCTGCCTCCACAATGACAAGCGCAACCAATAGAAACTGTTACAGAAAGCAAGTTCCGAAGTGTTGTTTTGTTCTTGTGAAAGTGTTTCGTTCTTGTGAAAGTGTTTATTATGCGACAGGGACGCAGTCCTGAATATAGATGCAGTGGCTATAAAAGGAGACAAGAGTGGAGTAAGAGATAGAAGCAAGAGCGTCCACAACAAGCTGTGGTACAAAGCTGGTTGAAGTTCACTGTGTGTGGATGAAGTGCTTGACGTTGGCGAAGACCAACTCACATGGATTTAACTCAGGTGAGTAGGTCAGTAGAAAGATGTAGTGGACACCAGCATTGTTCAGCATCTCGTGCAAGAAGGGTTGGGTCTTGGCGCCAAAGTGGATTGAAGTGTTGTCGACAAAGAGGAAGTCGCCTGGAAGAAGCTGCCCAGCAGCAAGCACCACACTGATGAAGGATGCGTAATCCCACTCAGTGTTTGAATTTGCTTGCATGTTGATGAAGAATGGGATGTCAGGGTTGGAGAGGTCAGTGAGCAGGGTGAGGGAGAATGAGTCGGAGATTTCAGAGGTGGTGCAGAGGAAGGGAGTGCTGCCCATTGGCAAGATTATGCGATTGCGTTGCAGGTGCCGTGAGACGAAGTGTGCTTTGTCAAGGAATTTGAGCTGAATGGGGGGGAGGCAGGGGATGATGGAGATGAATTGAGTGTAGTAGTGAATGTTGAGGGGTGTGTACTTTTGCAGCTGTTGGACACACGGCTTTTGCCAACTCCATTGCCAGCTCTGGAAGATGTGGGTGACGAAGGATGTTGAGATGGTGATGCCCTGCTCATGCAATCGCATGACGTGGGCTCGCAAATTGAACGTTGGGTGTAACTGAATGTTACACCAAACAAGCGATTGGATGAGAGCCTCGCCATCCTCGCCCCACTTCAGATTGTTGTATCTGACAAACAAAGCAAAAAAATTAGCACCAAATCTGGAACACAAGATTTGAAGCTAGGGGCGTACTCGCTCCCCCCCCAGGGTCGCGGATGAAACGTGGGGTCCAGCAGCTTCGTCCGCCAGTAACGGGCAACATTTCAGCTGACCCCAAAGGCATGGCTCGCTGCTGAACAGCCATGCTCTAATGCAAATGCGCCAATTGCAAAACATTTTTGGCGCCAACTCAATCTGCAACAAAAAGTGAGTTGTTTGTGTTGTTTGTAAAACATTGGATGTGCTGTACCTGCGATTTGCGTGCGCTTCATGCTCTTTGATCTGGCGAGGCGTGGCAAGTGGCTGGCGCGGCATCAAAAGTGGTAAATGGGATTGTGATCAAATTTGGCCATTTGTTTAATAAAAACAAAAATGTTAGCCGAAAAAATTCGGACCACCACAAACGCGGGTGAGCATGGTGGCAAACACCAACACACCAACACACACGACCACGAGATGGAGGGCTTGGTGAGCCATTCAGAAGTGGTGAGCCTCGCTGGCTTCCAGAGCATCATGAGGGGTGCGGGGGTCAACATACCTGACCACTTCTTCAAGTACGTCACGAACTCTGTGGTGGCGCGCAAAGCAAGCATCCTGCCATATGCCCAGCTGGTGTGGTCGGGCGGTGGGAATACCCCAAGCCGCTGTGCTCTGTGCCACATCCCACAGTTTGAGAGTCGCCTCAGCCCACCCATGTCACACAAATGTGTGTTCGGTAGATGCAGCACATTCGACTTCTGCCTTCGCCACACGGACAAATGTATGGAATTTGAAACAGCTCTCCATGTTAAGGCACTGACTGTTTTTCATTTTTTAATCTGTAGGCAAGGACCACAAAGCCGAAATTGACTGGGAGAAGCAAAGGCGAGAAGAAGAAGTGAAGAAGGCAAAGCAAGAGGCTGAGAAGATCAAATTGCTGGAGGTTGAGGCGAAGGCACAGGAGCGGCTAAGCCATCACCTCGCTGTTGGCCATCTCAAGGTGGCGGAAAAACAAGCAGGCCAAGCTGAAGTCACCCGTCTCCTCAACGAATCGTTGGCCAACACTGCCCGACAACAGCAAGCACAAGGGCAAAAACGAAAAGCCGATGGGCCTCCATCAGTTGATCAGAACCCCATGCTTAAGGCACATCATCCTCCCCCAACTCTTGATTACCTGTTAATTTAACTGCATTTTTTGTAGATCACTGCCCCAGCAATCAGCACTGTTCAAGAACAACTCATTTGCTTGCTAGAGGAGGCACAGGCCGATCTGGCCCAGAATCAGCCATTTTACGCCCCCGCCTCCGTCCCCATCGTGTCTGAGCAAGGTCTTCGCCCAACACCGTCATCACCATCTCCAATTGCATCAATGTCAATTGACGACGTGCGCAAGAGGCGCAAAGCATTGCAAGCCGAGATCGTGTACGCCACGTCATCCTTGCTAGCATTTGATTTTTGTTCAATTGTTAATTACATTTCAATTGCCAGGATATTGGACAAACGAGAACATGAGTTGCTGCAGCAAGAATCGCTTGATCAGCTACTTGATGAGCGTTGCCGTATTGAAGAGGAGCTTCACTGTTGAATGCAGTTCTTGCCCTTAGGTACGTTCATTTTGTACATTTTTTTAAATTAATTCATTAGATTCTGACCCATCTGTGATGTGCAGGTACCCACAGGTTTTCGTCGCCACCGTCCACCGCCAGTAGCCCCAGTCCATCATTGGCAACCTCACCTCAACCTGTGTCACAAATGGGATCAGTCCAGCCCTCTCCCCAATACTCACTCATCCCTCTGTCTCTGAATCTGCCCCATAGCCCTGCAGCTTACTCTGACGTGTTGGAGGACTACACAGACAACCTTGATCTGGGTGCGTACCGCCACCCTTCCATCCCACGTAGGTTTAATACTGACGCTTTCTTGGGCAGGTCTGGACGATGTCCTTGAAGTGAAAGGGGAACCGCAGCACAGCCCCTCCACCAACGCCACACCCCACCAACAACCCACCTACCCAGCACTCTTCAACAGCATCTGCCCTTCCTTTCTTTTCCACCCCCCGCATAGACCACAGACCACACAGCCAACGTTTCCATCACCACCCCAATCGTCCTCATCGTCCTCCTCTTCTTCAGCTCCATCGCCTCTGCCATCATTGTCCTCCTCCTGACGGCACAGTTTTTAATCAAAATAAAATAATGTAAAAATAATTTTAAAAACCGAATGTGCTATGAAATTCATCAACCTCTGTCCAGGGATCCTGGACATATCTGTGTAATGAAATTCGCCAGACACCAGCCAGGGATCACAGACTTGAGCAAGGACGCTGAAATTTGGAGAACACCAGGAAACTGCTGACGTGGTTACTTTCTTCTGGCCGCAAGCCAGTTTCTGGTGGATTCGTTTGTTTTTGACAATACAACCCAATAGTGTGGCTACGAAATGTTACTTCTCCACACACAACCAACTGGAGCCAAGCCGAACACACTCTGCAGCAAGCATGGCATACTCTTCTGCAAGCGCCTTCTTCAGCCTGCTGGTGGACTACGTGTCCACCAAAGCACAACTGATCGCTGGACACAACAATTTTTTGCTTCTCAGATGCATATTTGAATCAACTCATCCTGCGCCAGTTCTCACAGCTGTGGCCACAGGCCTGATTACTGTCATCACCCAACTGTTTATCTTATTCTGGTCAGGAATCATGCAACACCCCACAAAGATGATTGCAGTCGAGGCCCACATAAACTCAGCCATACAGACAGCAAACAACGCCAGGGGAGAAATCAACAGCAACCATCAATCGAGTGGAGGCAACCATCAACAGACTGGAGAAGACCATCAACAAGGTACAGCATGACTCAAGCAAAATCAAGGTCCTCCTCCAGGCAGCTGCTTGTCTTGATGCTTAGACTCAACCTGCCTCCATCATGTGGAGGCCAACACTTGCAAATAGAAAGGTTTATTTTCACTATCATCAAGAAGCATCCCCTGGAGGTGAAGCCCCCTTGGGCCGCCACAATGCACATGTGTAATCAAAAGATGGCAGTAGACACCCAACACTACCTCCCACAGGTAATGGGGGGGAAGTAGATCTAAATTTATTTTATAAATGAGAATACTAAAGGATGTAGGTCCTGGCGCATCAGTGGGTGGTGGTGGTGCAGGCAAGGCCACAGTGAAGGGTGCAGGAGCTGCTAATGGCACAAGGCAGGCTTTGAGGGAGTTGAAGAAGGTGCAGGGTATGTTGTCCTGGCAGGCCATGTGCCAGTCTCTCCAGGTCATTTTGCAGTCCATGGTCATGCAGCTGTTGCATGGGCATGTGGCTGCACTGCACAAGCCAGCCATGTAGTTCTCAGCAATCATGAGCATGTAGCCATAGGCCTTTGCAGAACCATTTCCATGCAGGTCCACACAAGCCTCAGAGTCAACCACTTTGATCTTTTGGACTTTGAGAGGTTCATTAAAAGGAGGAGTAGCCTGACAGACAATCAACAAAGATTTGTGCATACCATAACTGCACATACAACTTACTTCATTTGAAATGAGGTCCAGTCATTGAGAAAAGTGATTTTGTTTGTGAGTTTAAGCTCATGTGGCAGAGCCCCAGTTCTGCCACACCTCAGGGTGTGGCTATATTGCCCACCGCAGGAAAATAAAATAAAATAAAATAAATACATAGTGTGAGGAAACTTGCCAATGGGGAAAATGAGAGGCTGGTGATGGGGGAGGGAAATTGATTTACCACCAGAGATAACTCTCCTATATTATCTGCTACCAAGGGGGGAATAAATGACTTCTTTGGACACAACAAGGACTAGGACCTCCCTGAGGCCCATCTACCTGAGACCCAACTGGTCCAGTTCCCCTACTCTCCTACATTTGGTGATGATGGTAGGATTGTCTTCATATTAGACAATCCATATTACAGGAAAAGGGAACCCCATTGAATCAAGTATCCACCAGTTTGACCTTGACTACCAAGGTCATCAGCGCTGAAGCCTTCTTCATTGCTGTCCAAGGTAGTGTCATCATGTCCCATGACTCTGCTGCTGGTTTGGGAAAAGAAGCTCAGCCACGAATTCTCTCCCTTGATTGCTCATGATCGTCTTTGGTGGTCCCCACCTCCCAATGGGGTCAAGAATTGCTTCCATGACCATCTTTGCAGTCGCATCTGGTATTGGGATCACTTTGGGCCACTTGGAGAAGAGGTCTTGCATGACCACAGTGTAGGTGTTACCCCTGGTCGTCTTGGGCATCAGACTGATCAGGTCCAATCCCACCTTCTCCCATGGTCACAATGTCTGAATCAGCTGTAGTGGGCCCAACATTGGCCCAGCTTTGTCTTGGTGTGCCTGGCATCACAGGCAGACTTGAACCCATTTGTCCACGTCATTCCACATGCCAGGCCACCAGTAGCAGGTGACCAACTTCCCAAATACCTTATCTCTTCCAAGATGTCCTCCGCTTGGCGCATTGTGGTAGAGCACCAGCAGCTCAGCTCATAGCCCTCACAGCACAATCCATTGAAGCTGCGCAGACGTGTCAGTCAACTTCCCTTGGCCCTTGGTAGGCCAGTAGGTCTGGTAGACCTCAACACTGTCAATCATGACTTGGTCCAGCAGGGCCAGTTGTCATGTCATCCTCCCCCTCATGGCCTGGTCATCACCCTTGATGGCCTTGATGATCCACTCGAACTCAGGGTCAGTCAGCAGAGTGTCCTTGTTCTGCTTGAACTTGTTGACCTGGACGGCAGCCACCACATGTGGTGCATCATCCTCAATGTTGTTCCTGGCAATCAGCTCTCTCAACAGAGCGTCACCATTGGTGTGGATTTGTCCAGCTCAGTGTGTGATCCACAGCAGGAAGAACTCCTGCACCTTCATGATCCATCACGTGATCTTGCTGATTGGTTCTTGCTGGTTGAACAGCCACTGGAGAGCATGGTGGTCCAACAGGACCTCCAACTCCACTCCCAAGAGCAGATGTCTCCACTTGTTCAGGAAGAACATGATCACATAGCCCTCTCACTCCATGGCTGACCAGTTTGACTGCGTCTTGTCAAGGGCCTTGCTCCTGTAGGCCACAACATGCCAGTTCTGGCTGTCAGTCATCTGCTTGAGGCACACTCCTATTGCATAGAGGCTGGTGTTGCAGCATAGCCAGAATGGTCACTTGACATTGGGGTACTGATGGGAGCACTCACCAGAGCCTCCTTGAGCGCTGTGAAGGCGTTCTGTTCCTCCATGGTCCACTTCCACTTGACTTGCTCACTCATGAGCTTGGACAGGGGACTCACAACATGAGAGAAACTGCATATGAAACGCCAGTAGTGAGGCCAACCCAAGGAAGCTCTGCAGCTCCTTCTGGTTCTTTGGCGGCCTCACCTCATGCACAGACTTGATCTTCTTCAGGTCTGTCTGGATCCCATTGTTGCTGATGATGTGGCCAAGATACTCCATCTTGGCCCTTGCAAACTCACATTTCATGAGCTTAATGTACAGTTCTCACTTGCAAATCTGCCTGAATGTCTTGAAAGTGGTGCTGTAGACAAGGAGATCATCCATGTGTACCCACGACCACTCTCCCTTGGACAAGCCCATCATCTGGTCCATCACTTGCTGGAACATAGCTGGCACATTGGTGAGCCCAAATGGCATCACTGTCAGCTTGTAGAGCCCTCGATGTGTCAAATGTGGCGATCTTGGAGGCCTCCAGCATGAGAGGGATCTGCCAGAATCCACTGCAGAAGTCCATCTTCAACCAGAATTGGGCCTTCCCCAGGCCCTTGAGGCACTTGTTTGTGTCCAGCATAGGATACGAATCCTGCTTCGTTTTCTTGTTGAGTTCTTGGTAGTCCACACAGAACTGCTTGTTGCTGTCCTTCTTGTCAATGAGTAGGACTGGTGTGGCCCACTCGCTGTTTGATGGACGCAACACTCTGGTTGATCCCATCTGGCTGACCTTGTCATCAATCTTGGATTGAACCATCAGCAACATGCAACACACCTTTGTGCAAATTGGGGTAGGGTCAGGCAACTCAATGTGGTGTGCCATCGTTCTGCTGGCTCTGTGCCATTCCAACTTGATGTGGAACATGTCCTTGTTCTGCTCGAGGAGATTGTGCAGCCTGGCTTGATCAGACTTGCCAATGTTGGCGCTGCTTGTCTAGTGCTGCAGTGAGCTGCTCCTCTGTCAGGTCCTTGAGGGGGTATGGTGCTACCTGCCTCCCTGCTTGACCTCTGCTTGACGAGTTGGATGACTGGAACTGCAATTGACCTCTTCCCAGGTTGAGCATTCCTCCAAATTGGTGTAGTGTGTTGGATCCTAGGATAGTGTCATATCTGAAGGGTCCCTCAATCATGTTGAACTTGTGCTGGTAGACCTTGGTGCCTATCATAAGCACCAGGTCCACTTGACTGCAGACCTTCAGCATCTCCATAGAGGCCACAGTCCACGTCTGTTGACACAGTCAGATCAACACTCCAGTGGGCAGCAGCTCTCACTTGACAAAGCAGCCTGTTGCTCCAGAGTCCACTAGGAGATTGATCATCCTTACACCTAGCTGAGCTTGGATGGTAGGTCCTGACCTACCCATCTTCATGTTGACAGGAGACAGCTCAAGGCCTTGGATCGCGTTGACCTTCTTACCAGAGGACTTGTCCTTCTTGGACACTCCTCCAGCTTGCAGGCACTTGGAGTGGCAATGGCCCTCCTTTCTGCAGAATCCAGCAAGTGGTGGGAGACTTCAGCAGCCCTTGCAGTCCTGCTCTCCCCTTAGTGTGGGAACTGGCACCTGACTTGTCTCCTGACTTTGATGCAGACTTCCTGTTCAACCCTTGCTTTGGAGTTGTGAGACTCTTCAATCCTGAATCCTTCTCTGAGACGAGCTCTCGTTTTGCCTCTTCCTTGGTGGCAGCCTTGATGGCTGTGGCGAGGTTGGGGTACATGGCACCCCTGACTTGCTTGCAAAGCTCTGGGATGAGTCCATTCACAAAATGGCTCACCTGGAATGTTGCTAGCATGTCTGGCATCATAGCCCACAGCTTCTCCTTGAATCACGACTGGTAGATTGCAACTGACTCTGACTTTGCTTGTCAGATCTGAGCCAACTGGTCATACATGTAGTAGCAGTCCTCACAGCCATACACCTGGACCAGCCACTCTTGTAGTGCTGTCCACTTCAGGGAAACTCCAGCCTTCAGGCCCATGTGTACCCATTGGTGTATTGCCTCAGCCTCTCCCTCAAGTTGGTTGGCAGTCCTCCAGACTAACTCTTTGTTGGACCATCCTCCCTGGCTGGCAGCTTCCTCCATCTCATCAAGGAACGCAATGATGTCTTTGCTTGACTTGCCCTTGAACATGGACAGGTCATTGACATTGACCACTGCCCACCTCGTCTCTTGAGGCAGTCACAGGAGACTCTCCAGCCTCCCACTCAGCACTCGCAGAGTAGCTCCAACCATCCATTGATTCCACAGCTTCCAACTCAAGGTTGCATTGGTCTCAGCAGATCGTCTTGAGAGTGTCTTCAGGGCTTCATCACCATCATCAATCAGAGAAAGTCTCTTCTCCAAGCCCCCCTTGACAGCGCAGACTTGTTCATTGATGGCTGTTACAGACACTAGTAACTTCGCCATTGCTTTCTTGATCTCTGAAAGATTGTCACTGCTCCTGCTGGTCTTCTCCAAGACCGGTGGAGCCACCTTGGGTAACACCTCACTGAGAGGCAGGACTGTAGGCGTAGGTACCTGACTAGATGTCTTTGTAGACGTCTTGGTTGACCTTGAGGTGGATGAACTTGTACTCAGAGCTGAGGTTGAGCTCATTGTGCTTGATTCAGTGGGGTTCCCTTTCCTGTTATACTGGATCATCTAATATGAAGATGATCCTGCTGTTGTTGCCAAATGTAGGAGTGTAGGGGAATTAGACCAGCTGGGTCTCAAGTAGATGGGCCTCAGGGAGGTCCTCACTTTGTTGTGGTAGAAGAAGTCCTTTATTTCCCCCTTGGATACAGATAATATAGGAGAGTTATCTC
>CDFC01059992.1:0-22414 GCA_000826385.1 Acanthamoeba rhysodes | reverse complement strand
GTTGACCTTGAGGTGGATGAACTTGTACTCAGAGCTGAGGTTGAGCTCATTGTGCTTGATTCAGTGGGGTTCCCTTTCCTGTTATACTGGATCATCTAATATGAAGATGATCCTGCTGTTGTTGCCAAATGTAGGAGTGTAGGGGAATTAGACCAGCTGGGTCTCAAGTAGATGGGCCTCAGGGAGGTCCTCACTTTGTTGTGGTAGAAGAAGTCCTTTATTTCCCCCTTGGATACAGATAATATAGGAGAGTTATCTCCAGTGGGAAATCACAGGGAAATACCATTTCCCTCAGGGTTACCCTCAGGTGTGCAGGAATGCCACACCCTGAGGCATGGCTGAGTTTGGCTCTGCCACAAACCATTGCTCTCTGCCATACCTGGTACAAACTCCTGCACATTGAAACACAGCCACAAGCAGAAAGACTTGTGCAAAATGGGCACTCCATGGTAGCCATACTGAGGCAGAGCCAAACATGATGGCATTTACTGTGGGCATGGTTGGAGCCAGATGGGCAAGCAATGCCATGATAGAGAGTCACAGAAGGGCAACTTATGGATACGGCCATACTGCGCAGAAAGCACCGCTTCCCATCCGAACAGCGAAGTTAAGCTGCGCCAGGCGGTGTTAGTACTGGGGTGGGCGACCACCCGGGAATCCACCGTGCCGTATCCTTTTTGCCTCTCTCTCCTCTCTCTCCTCTCTCTCCTGTCCGTGCCTGCCTTTCCCCTGTCGCATCCTTTTGCCTTTCCCCTCCTCCCGCCGTGTGAACGTCGCCTCCTCCGGTACTTACCTGCGCTCAGGCATGCGCGTCTCCTTCTCACGATTGCAATCGTCGTTGTTTCGCGGGAAAGTGAGAACGGAAAGCGGCGGAGGCGGAGAAAAGAGAAGGCCGTTTTTTAGTTTGGTTTAGTTAGTTCGGTGTTGCTGGCACAGCAGCAGCAGTTGCGGTGATGGAGGCGACGAAGGCTGTCGTTGGGGAGGAGGCCTACTGGAATGGGCGCTGGACGAAGGAGCCCATCACGGTGCCGGCGAATGACCTCTCCGTGCTTCGCGGCTTCGGCTGCTTCGACTTCCTCACGACCTACCAAAGGTGCCCACCCACGCACTCACCCCCCCCCCCTTGGCACACACAATATGTCGTATATTTATTAATGGTATTGCTAAATTATTATTAATATTATATCAATTATAATGCTGGGTGGCGCAGGCGTCCCTTCCGCGCGAAGGAGCATGTGGAGCGCCTCTTCCACTCGGCAGAGCTGCTGGGCCTCACCGTGCCTGCCACCCAGGACCAGGTGCGCAAATAACAATGTTCATAATAATAATAATAATAATAATAATAATAATAATCTTGTTTTATCTCCTATTTTATGTGTGATTTATTTATTTAATACGTTTGCAAGGTGGTGGAGCTGGTGCACGAAGGCATCAAGCGCAACGCGCACCTGCCGGAGCTCTACATCAAGATGACCGTTACTGGTACCACCCATCTTCATCTTTTTTTTTAAATCGTGCGTAGCGCCTCACCAAGTTGGTCTCTCTCAAGGCGGCGTGGCCAAGGACGGCAAGGCCCTGGAGCCGGGTGAGTCCTCGTTCTACATCACTTTCGGCCCTGCGGCCCCTACCCCCGCGTCCTACTACCAGTCGGTACCGACACCGTGCGGTGATGTGTGTGCGGTCGTGCGTGTGTCGTGTGCGGTCGTGCGTGTGCGTGTGCGATATATGTGTGCGAGGCTCGGGCTTATCCGCACGACACACAGGGTCTCCGACTGCACACGGCCGCCTACGAGCGCTACATTCCCAAGGCCAAGTCGCTGGGTACCGCAACCGCACACACGCTTGTGGCCCGTGTCTTGTTGCGTGTTCTCAAAGCATGTTGATGTGTCCGTGCCCGCGTAGCGTACATGGCGGGCGTGGTCAACTATCGCAAGGCTAAGGAGGCGGGCATCGACGACGTGGTCTACGTCGACCGACACGGGCGCATCTTGGAAGGTACACGTTCTTTGTCCAAAGCTCGCTGCGTGCACAACTGTGCTGACGTCACCACCGTCACTGCGGCACAGGTCCGACGTGGAACTTCTTCGCCGTGCGCGACGGCAAGATCCTGGTGCCGCACAGCGAGCTGGTCTTGACCGGCATCACGGCCCAGTTTGTCGAGGAGGCCGCCAAGCGGCTCGGTAGGTCCCCCCTCCCACAGCCCCGCGGACAATCGTAGTATAACTCCTATGCGGTGTGTCGACGATCCTGCAGGATTCGAGATGGTGTTCGAAGAGGCGCCCGCCGCGCAGATCGAGTCGTTGTCGGAGGCCTTTGCCACCAGCACCACCAAGGTACGCAACACAAGTGTTGTGTGTGTGTGTGTGTGTGTGTGTGTGTGTGTGTGTGTGTGTGTGTGTGTGTGTGTGTGTGTGTGTGTGTGTGTGTGTGTGTGTGTGTCAGGAGAGCCTGCACTGACGTGGCGTGTGCAGGGAGTGATGCCGATCACCGAGATCGACGGCAAGAAGATCGGTGACGGCACCGTGGGACCGATCGTCACTGCGCTCATGAAGGCATTCGACGAGGAAACGCTGGCGCCCTCGGCCTAGACTCGACACCCGCCTCCCTCCCCTCCTTGGGTGGTCGCGGGCAAAAAAAAACCAAAGCTTTTTGCATTCCGCCAACGACTACGGCGCAGCGACAAAGATGAGGTGCTGGGGCGGCGTGATGGTGTGCGGGTGGTGCTGATGGAGCTGGGGCGACGCGACGACCAGCTGGAAGTGCTCGAGGCTGTAGGTGCCGGGCGACATGAAGCACGGCGTCACGTCGAACCGCACCTCGCCTCCCGCCGGCACGCTGCCGGCCTGCAGCACCGTCGGCCCGGTCCAGAAGTAGTGCTGCTCCACATCCGCCTCGGGCTCCACGAGTGCCATCTTTTCATCACCGAAGCGAGTATTAAGATTGGTGAGTGTGGGGATGAAGAGAAGTGCGGCGGTGAGTGGTACCTGTTGCTGGCGGGATACGGACGAGGTACGACGGCGCACGCCCGGCGGCTGGTGTGGCGCACGCGAGCCGCCAGCACCGGAGGAGGGACGCCGCGGCTGGTTCGGCCGAAGGAGCTCCAATCGCACGCTCAGCTCTGCGCGCACCGATTCGCACGATCGTAAGCAAAAACACCACACGACGCACACGCGACACAGATAACGCTTGAGTGCGGCGCACCAACGCCGGACGTGTTCTTGACTTGAATTGAGGCCGGCACAACACACGGCGCACCGTCAAACTCGTGCACTACCTGCAACAAAAAAGGGATTAATTTATTGTTAATAATAAGATAAAAAGATAAAAGAATAACCAACACAGAATATAAATATTGTGTTTACCTGTCTCGGCGCGACGACTGAGAATCGCAGGGGCTGTTCCAGGCCGGCTTGGCTCAAACCGGTATCTACATTGGCATCTGTCCGAGGCGACGTAAGCTCTGGCCCTGCGCACGTGCAAATATGTAGAATATTGATATAGATATGTAGAATATAGAGGGATATGTAGATATATATAAAAACGTACGGGCAGCCGGTGGGGAGGTGGGCGAGCAGGGGAGGTATTGAAAGCCGCGGTGTACGACGCCACCGGTCTTGGTCCGCCAGAAGACCAGCAGATCGAGCGCCGGCGGCGCCGGCGGAATCGGGTCGCCCGTGAGCCTGCAGACAACCGCACACGTCAGATCCTTGTGTGCACGACAAACAATACGACATTACACGTACGGGTCGAGGTTCATGTAGCCCAGAGGCATGAGGGCAGCCATATGCCGATCGCGCTCCACGCTAAGGAAGCTGTTGTAGGGCTGCTCGCGATGGTCGACCTCCGCCGTGTCATCCTGCCGGAACCGCCGAGCGAATGAGCCGAGCGACACACGACACAAACGGCACAGCGGCGGGGCTGAGAGCGTACAAAGGTGAGATGGGTCCCGACGCGGTGGTCGTTGGAGTCGTGGTCGTCGCGTGGCAGAATGCGGAGGAAGAAGGTCTTGGTTTGTCCGGGCTCCACCCGATAATGCTCCGGCGCGCCGCCGCCGTCCGACACCTTCTTAACACTGCTGCGCCTACGTCGCCGCGGCTTGGTCTCCGCCGCCTGCTGACCGCGTGCCTCATCATCATCGCCGCCACCGTTGTCATCGCGGGTCGCAGCAATAGTGACGTCATCACCGGCGGCTGCGGCGGAGGCGTGGAGCGGGGCGAGGGTCCACTTGCGGGAGATGGCGGAGACCTGGTGGAGTCGGAAGGAGGTGTGGTCGTGGGCGTTGTTGGAGAGGGAGAGGGCCAGGACCTGCGAGGCGAGGTCCATGGCCGACACGCGCAGCCACGTGCTGGCACCGACCAACGGACGCACGCGCACGCTCTGCGAAATGCGGTGCAGGCGGTAGGCCATCCCCGTTTGTTGGTGGTGGCCGCTATGCCTCTGCTTCGCCTCCGCCTCCTCGCTCTCCACGCTCTGCTCCGCTCCAGCATTCTTTTGAGTTCCACACGACGCACACGACACACGCAGTGAATGTAGGGAGGAACGCGCGAGCGGGTGGAGGGTTGAAGAGGCCATACCTGTGGTTGGTAGTAGAAGAGGAATCGGAAGGTGGTGTGGCCGGTGGTGGCGGCGCGGATCCAGACGGGCAGCGACACGGCCTCGCCGGGACCCAGGGCCTTGAGCCAGCTCAGCTTGACCACGCTGCCGAGCTCCTCCGGCGCGCCAAAGGGCGGGTTCCACGCAGAAGGCAGCGCGAGCTTTGAAGCCGTCGAACCGTCGACCTCCGCGGCGCCCGAATCATCACCGCCGATCAAGAAGAAGTGTGGATGCGAAATGCCCACGCTGATCCCCTCCAGCCCCATCTGTATGGTGTCATGTGTGTGTCGTGTGTCAGCCGCACGCAGCTTGCTCGCAGTTGAACGGTGAAAGCGTACATGTCCGATGTTCTTGAGGCGGAGCGTGAGAAGGGCGACCTCGCCTTGCAGCATCTGCTCCGGAAAGTGTTCGAAGCTCGCCTGCCAACCCGGATACATGCGTAGTTACTTCAGCATCGACGACACACGACGACAGCTCCCCGCTTGGGCGCGTACCTCGATGAGTGGCATGGCCCCGACCACGTGAATGGCGTTGTTGTCGGCCGGTTCGCTGGCTGGAGGCGAAGCAGAAGAAGAGGCGGAGAGGGATGAGTAGCCGGCGCCCGCCGTAGACGAGTGCAGCTGCCCGCCACCGCCACCGCCGCCGACGAAGCACTTGTGGAGGTTGATGAAGTTGGACTGACCCCAGAGCATGCCGCACAGTTTGAACCCGATGCCCTCGATCACCAGCTGGCCCTCCACCAGGGGCACCACCCAGAACAGCAACTGCGCACATACCGCACATGCCACCGCCATGTGTGAGCGTTGGACGGAATGGAATGCGAAGAAGGCAAGGATTCGCAATACCTTCTGCTTTTCCTGGGCGCGCAGGACGTGGTTGAAGGGCTCGACGAGGAACCTGGGCGAGTCCTCCTGCTCGTGTGCGGCGTCGGCGTCCACGGGCACGTGGGTGCACACCAGCTGGACGTCGGTCAGCTGGATGGGCACTTGGAGAGGATTCCGCACTTCCACCTCAATATAAATGTACTCTGCAGTGCACTCGCGTCAGACCTCACAACACACAAACATACCACATGTGGCGGCGAAGTGTGCGTTACCTTGAATGACCGAAACCGGTCGGGAGGACGGTAGCGAGGAGCGCGGAGCCGACACCTGCCTCAGCACTCGGCTCTGGAGCGAGTCCCACAGCTTCTGCTCGCCGCCGCTGTCATTCGACGCACATGACATGTTAGCCCCGCGTGCGCCGTGTCGTGTCGTGTTGCGTGTCGTGTGGCATTGCGGTGGTACCTGGAGGGGTCGTAAGAGGCCAGGAACAGACGGACCGACTGCTGGTCGATCACAGGCACTGGCAGACACGAGGCCACCAGCTCGGACGACGCGGCGCTCGTCTGGGCGATCTGGGCGGCCAGGTGGAGGAACTCACGCAACAGCGAGTTCTGCACGGGCGGTGGCTGGTGGCAGTCGGAGAACAGCTTCTGGAAGAAGGCGAGGCACCGCTCGTGGTTGCCCACCAGGAACGAATAGCGGGCCAGCTTGATGTGCAGGCTGTCGCCAATACCGCCCCAACCTCGGTTCTGTGTGGCAAAGCGTGAGCGTTCGACATGAACGACACGACACATACGGCACATCACCCGCATCGCTGCACAAGGGGATTGGAAGGTACCTCGTAAAGGGAGTATGCGGTGAGGAGGCAGCGGAGGCCGTGCCGCAGCTGGCCCACCTCGCAAAACTTGCTGCCGGCGGCCACCAGCTCCAGCCCGAACTGTCGAAGGCCGGGCGTGGCCTGGTGCAGGAATTGGAAGGCCGATTGCTCGTGCAGCAGCGCCGCACACGTGTTGTCCGGGAGCGCCAGTGCCGTTCGCTGAGGGAACACGACACGCAACGACACACGACGCACGCAAACTGAGTTACCAAGCACTGATGACGATGATGACGACGATGAGTCGGACAGACCTGCAGAGTGAGCGCAGCCTGACGAGGAGAGGAGGCGGAGAGCAGCTCGGCCAGGAACACGCTCGCCCGGACGGCGTGCGTCCAGTTCTCGGCGCGCCGGTAGCCGTCCCAAGCCGTCTCCAAATATTGCTCCACCTAGAAGATATTCGTGTCGTGTCGTGCCGCGTGTCGTGTGGTTAAGCGTCTCCTGCGCGTATGTGAAGGGAGGCTTACGTCGCGACGAGGTCCCCTGGGCGTGGGATCGGACATGAGCGTGGCCAGGCCCATCATCTCCTGCGCGGCTGCGTAGTATTCCGGGCCGCACTCTTTCTCGGATTTGAACTCGCCGGCGAGTTGCTGTCGACCCACCCAGAGTCAGAGTCAAGGCCAACCTCCACACCGCCCATGCGACGCACACGATCGAGGGTTGGTCGGCCTCAATCGGGTCAAGTTGAGTATTAACTTACTTTGTAGTTGGCCAGGGCCAAGTCGTACATGCCAATCATGAACTCGAGATCGGCCAAAAGTCGCGTTACCTCCTACACACGCAGAGGAAGGGCAGTCAGCGCATGGGGGTCATGGAAGCTGAATTAGAGAGGAGGGGCGAAGCGGTACGTGAGCGCGGCTGTCGGGTCTGCTGGACGGAGTGGGCGCCGGCTTCGCAGCCTTGGCCCGGCCAAACTTGAGGCCCATGAAGGACGACGCTCCAAGCGCCATCGCTGTCACAAAGCCCTTCCTGTCGTGTGTGTGTGTGTGTGTGTGTGTGTGTGTGTGTTACGCCGGTCACTTGACAACTTATCACTTACGAAGCACCGCTTGTGTGTGAAAGAGGAGGGCGAACCTGTTGGCCATAACCTGCTCGTGCAGGCGCCCAATCACGGATTGCATGTGCTGGGCCACCGTCTTGGCGCTCAGGTTGGCGATCGTTTCCTGAATGTTCCGCACGTCTTCACCCGACAGATACCAACCAATTCCTGCGTGCACAACGCACGAGAGGGTGAGTGTGGTTCGAGATGAGGGCCGCCATGACGTTGGTACGCGCGGTGGAGGCTACGGAAGCCGACAAGCTGCTAGTGCTGCGTAATGCGGCACTGTTGCCCGTAGTGGCGCTACCTGCTTGATCCGGTGGGAGCGAGTTGAGCTTGAGCAGCGCACAGTCCTTCCCGAACGTGGCTCTGATCTCGGTGAGCGCTTGCTCGGAACTACCCAGCGCAACGCCACACACACACACACACACACGACATGACATGACGCGTTAGCCTCACCTGTGGTAACGCTGAGCAACAACGTTGTCAACGTTCACGCGTACTTGGGCGGGTTCTCAGCGGCGTTGTCGTGCAGGAGCAGGTGGAACTTGGCGATGTTGGGGTCCATGAAGCCGTCTTTGAAGATGGGCGGCAGGTCGGGCGGCTTGTACAGGTCCAGGAAGCTCTTGGTCACATTCTCCTCGCCCGTCGAACTCACAAACAGACCTGGCCCACGGCAATCCAAAACAAATAAATAAATAAATAAAGAGTAAAAACAATTTAAATAAATAAATGTTAAATAATAACAAATAAAATGGAGTGAGGGCCAGTTTACAGGCGACCGGCACGTCGAAGTGTTCGTAGGGAGCCGGTCCGATGGAACGCAGATAGGCCCAGCGGTACTGGGTGTACCAGGGCGTCACATCCTGCCCCTTGCACGCTGCACATGTGTCGCACCATCACCACCATCACCACCACGCCACGGCGCCATGTTCGGTCTCATGTCACCACCCGCGGGGAGGGGACGGCAGCACTTGTTTGTGGGAGAGGGGAGAGGTGGCGCAGCGTACCGCGCAGGAAGGCGGCCACGTCGGCCGGGTCCTTGAGGGAGAGCGGCGGCGCGTAGGCATCATCTGCAGACGAGGCCAGCAGACGACGCAGCGTCGCTTCGCTTTCGCGATCACCCAGACCACCACCAGGCGTAGCGGCGGCGGCAGCAGTGGCAACCCCGGGGCGCTCCTCGGCATCGCCGCGCGGCGTCGATGGGGATGCAGGCGTCGATGCGGGGGGCGGGGGGCGTGTAAAATCTTGGAGATCAGCGAATCGCAGCTGGAAATCGCGCACGGCGTAGGTGCGATCATTGGGACCGCGTGCGGCGAGGGTGCGTGTGGTGTTCTGTGATCGAAGGACCTCGACGACGCGGCGCCCATTGCGGGCGCACACGGCCTCGGCCCCGGGCGTGGCAATCACCACGCAGGTGGGGACCAGCACCCCACGCACCAGCTCCCCCATCTCCATTGTCTTCGTTTGCTTATTTATTATTTATTTCGTTTTATTATTAAAAGATTGCTTTCACAATGCTGGGTTGGGACGGAAGAGAAGGCTTCAGTGTGGAGTGATGATACGAAAAGAATGGTGGGCGACATATAATGCTTGCTGCAAGGTTTCGTCAGATAGTCGAAAGCATGTGTTCTATTCATATCTTCATGTGCATCGTAGAACTTGAACGAGTTGGGGATCTACGAGTCGTGCTCCTAGTACCAGTGAGAGCGGGCGATCTGATCGTGCTTCCAGTTGCCCCACGTGTAGATGGCAATGCCGGCAAGGATCGGGGGGGCCACGCGGGGGAAGTTGTACTTCCACCTCTTGATCTGCCGGGGGATGAGACCGGTCCAGAAGCCGGGGAACATCTTTTGACGGAAGGGAGAGAGCGTGTAGGTAGTCCAGCGAACGCCCTGCATCACGAGCACGGGATGATTAGCGAATTGGCAGCTTACCCCGCGCTATTGATAATTAATTGGCCGGCGTAGCGCAAAGCGGCGCAGCAGTCTTGTTGTAAGGATATCCCGCTCTTCCTTGGGGCATAAGCGCAAAGGTGCGGTTCATTGAAGGATGGATGCATACCATTGTGGATGATGTGGTCGATTACTCACTACTCTGGCAAAAACCGCCTCCGCACCTTTTCCTTCAGCCCGGAGTCAGACAAAAAGAAATAGAAGAAATTCATTTTCTCTCTACACGACGAAACAGCACGACACGACACGACACGACACACGACAACACGACATCAAAACGAAGACAGAAGCAAAAAGAGAAAGGGCGGTGAACGATGAGTTGGCGGCAACGGGTGGCTCAGGCCTCTGGTCGGTCGGGGTGCTTGGCGATGAGAGCCGCATAGAAGGCGCGTGTGTCCACCTCGGTCTTGGCCTTAGCGTCGAACACGACCCCGTTCTCTCTGAGGAACAGGAGGCCCGTCTTCTTCCTGTTGCCAAACGCGAGCTCCGACAGCAGCCAGTTCACATCGATCGTTGGTCGGTACCTGCGTGCGTCGTGTTGCGTTGCGTCGCGGCACGAAAGGAGCCAGTACAACACTCACGTCAGCACACAGAACTGGGGAAGAACAAGAGAGAAGAAGAGAGGCGGAAGCGTACGCTTTACAGATGGTCTTGAGGGCTGTGATCCGCATCTTCTCAATAAAAAGGTCAATGATGTAAGCGCCCATGTTGGGCGTTTGTTTATACAGTTTAAAGAAGTTGTGGTAGTCCGACATGGCCAGCGCCGCTCGCACCTGATCAATGACCAAACGTCAGCAACCATGTCAGAATACCATGAACTGTAAAGTCACGGCCAAAACGTTGCTGTGTCGTTGGTCGTGTCGCGTGGTGTGTGGCAGGGTACCCCGAGGGCGTGCGCGATGGGCCGAGCTTCTCGTTCTCGCGGGGTGAGCTCGGCCATGAGGAAGGCCACGTCCGCCATGGAGTTGGAATATAGAGAATGGAGTATCCTGTAGCCGGTGAATTCTTCGATGTTGCCCTGGTCTTCTACTTCGTCGTACAGTTCGATCAGGCGGGATTGACAGGCATTGAACTCATAGACATCGCCCTGTTTGGTTGCGCCGTTGAAATGTGAGTTGGTTGTCACCTCGCGCAGTAGGCGAGCTCAAAGACACGTACGTTTTGCAAGGCAAGGCGCGCATGCTTCTCGTAGACTTTGATGGTGAAGCCGTTCTTGATGTGTTGTACCTGGTGCAAAAGAAGATGAACCGCGTGAGCGTGACCGTTGGTGCGTGGGACCCGTGCATCGGAGAAAGAGAGGGGATGGCGGTGTACCGTGAGATCTTGACGGATGGCCTTGAGCTGATTACACGTGTAGATGTAATCCGGTTTCTGCGAGTACTTGTCCAGCAGCGCCTTCAACCACTTCTTCAAGATGGGCTCCGGGCGCACAGTGGATGGGTCGGGAGCCTGCACAAAACGGAAGGAAACGAAAAATAGTTAATAAAACAGTGGCAACAAAGAGGAATAAATAAATGATAGGCTAATGCCAGGAGAGGCGTCAGGAGCGACGTACAGAGGTAAGACGCAGGTATTCCTTCTCGAGAGTAGTGCATGTGCCTCGCACCACCATTCTCTCCCAGTCTTGGTCGTCCATATCACTGGAGCGCAATAGCCACAACGCGTGTGAGCGCGGGTAACCCATTCAGCGGGTCAACGAACAGAAATAAAGAACTGGGCGGACAACTGCGCGCAAGAGCACGTACAGGGCTACGGATGGCTGCGAGGAATTGCTGCGTCGCCGACGCGGCGCTTGCGTCTCCACCTCGGCAAAGCGAGCGCTTCGCAGGGCACGCCTGTCGTTGCCTCCCTCCAAGCTCATCAGCTGCAGCTGTCTGTTTGGCGGGCGCAAAAAGGAAAACGTTAGGCCGTTTCACCACGACAAGACCTTGGGGAGGGCAACAATTACTTTGACTTCTTTGGCTCTGGTTTCATCTTCTTGCGCGACTTCTCGGCAGCGTTTGGGCTGGGGGCTTCGGCAGGTCTCTTTTGCTGCTGCTCCGCGCCAAGCCTGCGCGGGTTCAGCATTGATGGTTAACACTCTTGCGCAGAAGAGTTGAGTGCGCGGGGGGTAGCTCTTCATACCTGGGAAGTGCTTCCGTGTCCCAGTTCTTGGTCCACATGCTTCCGTCTTGCATCGTCTCGCTGATGACCCTCTTCAGCACGGTCTCCATCTCGTTCCTCTCCTGGTCGCTGGTGCACGAGGCAAAGGCTCGCTCCACATAGGCGCGCAGGTTTGGCGGCCAGCCACTGGCCGTGCTGGCCGTACCATTTCCACCGGCGGGTTGCGTGCCCTGTGGAGTAGACGTAGCCGATGTCTTTGGCAGGAACTTGCCCTGCGCAACGACCCTGTCCGGTGCAACCAACGGCCCGGTGAGTGCTTCTTAAGATCGCTTTTCAAAAAAACAAGGTGCTTCAGGCTCCAGACGAGGTAACGTTACTTGGCGTACGAGGGGTTGCTGGGTCGCATCTGGAACGAGACCTTCGGCTGAGGCTGAGGCTGAGCAGAGCCAGCGCTCAAATACGCCGGCGCTGGTGCATGCGACAAGCCAGAAGCATGCGAGTCCTCATCAGAAGGGGAGTCGTGTGTACTCACTCAAAAGACGGCCACACGTACCAGAGGGCTGCACGTAGCTCGTGGTGGTGGGCTGGGTCGGGTCGTACATCTCCACCGCCGGCTTGGCGGTACTTGCCGCCGCGGGCGCTGCCGAGGCGGCTGCTGGCCCGGCCTGTGCGGAACTCCCATACCTGCAAGCGACGACGACCGGCCAGGTCAGTCAGCAAGAGCCCTCCCACGACTGCACGGCCCGGGCCAAGAGCTCTGGTGAGGGTTGGGAGGTGACGTGCCCTGTCATGCCGTACTGCTGGTAGTAGGCCGCCCACGCTGCGGCGTGCTGGGCTTGATAGCCCTGGGACTGACCGGGGTTAGCAGCAGCACTCGTAGGCGTGGATGCCGCTGCCGCTGGCTGGGCGGCCTGCGCGGCCTGGGGTGATTGCCTGTTGAACAGGCGCGGACAAGATGGCCAGGCGATGAGTGCGAATGGCGTCCATTTGTTGTAAAAACGCAGATTGCCCGCCATTAAATTGCATCCAATGGGGGGGAAGTTACCAGGCCGCGTAGTAGGCCGCCCAGGCATTGGTGTCCCATGTCTGTTGCTGATTTCCATAGTAGGGCGCCGCTGCCTGATACGTCGGCCCTCTACATGCAATCAAGGTAAAATTTTGACATTTGAGTCAAAATGGCGTAGTAAATGGTGAAAATAGTACGACGGGGAGATCCCCGTACCCTGATTGCTGCATGTTGTGCTGCTATACGCGAAGTACGCCAAGTGCCTACCGCCAAATCCTATCCTGATCCCTCGACAGTGATGCTGCGATGGTTCGGAATCTTCACACAGGAGAAAATAAAATAAGAATGAAATCAAAAAAGAAACGTTTTGGCGCGAAAAGGTAAAAACAAAACAAAACAAAAACAAATGGAACACGATGGGGATGAAGATGATTTGGAAGGCCAGGAGGACGAGGCGGAGGAGAGGGCAGGCCCGCGCCGATTTTTCGGGTGCTACCTGCTCACCTCGCGCAACGAGGCGTACCGACGGCACACCTACATCGGTTTCACAGTCAATCCCTCGCGACGCATCCGCCAGCACAACGGCGAGCTCGTGCAGGGCGCCAAGCGCACGCGCACCAAGCGACCATGGTAGTCCCTCCCACTCCATTTTAGTTCATTTTTTCATTTTAGTTCATTTTTGTTTTTTTTTGTTTTGTTATTTTTTTATTTTTTTTTTTGACGCTGGGCTGGTAGGGAGATGGTGATGGTGGTGTACGGGTTCCCTTCCAAGACGGCCGCGTTGCGCTTCGAGTGGGGCTGGACCTATCCGCAGAAATGTATAGGCCACCCACTCCCACGTTCGGTGTGGGTGGATCGCGTTTCTTAACGCGTGCGTTGCGTGTTGCGTGTGTGTGTGTGTGTGTGTGTGTGCGCGCGCGCGCTGTGTCCTGGGCAGCCAGGCGTATCAAGGAGGCTCTTTCGCATCGCGACCTCACCAAGCTCGGAAGTCCACACATGCTCAAGGCCCGGTTGAGGTACCGCCCGGGCTACTTGCTTGTCCCACCACGCCAGATGTGTGTCCCGATTTATCGGTCGCCACACAGGTTGATGTTTGAGCTGCTACACGTGACCCCTTGGAATCGCTTCCCGCTGGTCATACACTGGCTCACTCAGGTATGGATCGCGACCGCATCGCCTGCCGGGCCAACGCTGACAGCAACCGTGGATGTGTCATTGGTTCACATGGGTTAGGAGTACCATCAGCTCCTCGACGGGTGCCCGCCACCACCGCGCCACATGAAGGTCAACATAGGGTCGCTGGCTCAGATCGAGCCCTTGTACAAATCAAACACCAATGCTCAGGGTGCGTTCGTCACCTCCCTGCCGGGTCAGGCCTGTGCTCGAGACTGAACTCCTCCTTTGTCGTTCCGCCGGAAGATTCCGACAGCGACTCGCTTGGCTCGGACAGCGACGTCGGGAGCGGCGACGAAGCCTCCAGCCCCGATAGCGCGGACGGCGAGGCCGAGCGAAGAGCAACAACAGCCAGTACAACGCAACGGGAGGCGCTGTGCTGCTTGTGCCGGACCGTGATGAAGGAGGTGCGCACCATCACCATCATACACACACGATTGACACACAAGCCTGAACGCGTGCGGTGGTTTGCGCGTGGGCTGATCATTTTGGTTTGTGCACGGGCGACCAGGACGAGCTGAAGTTGCGCTGCTTGAAGCGGTCGTGCAAGCAGAAGGGCCACATGCTCTGCTGGGCGCAGCGATTCCTGCGCGACCAGCCCGACGTGCTGCTGCCCACCACCGGAACGTGCCCGTCGTGCCAGACCGCGCTCTCCTGGCCGGAGATGCTCAACGCGTGAGCCACCCAACAAGGTCATTCGTCTGCCTCCCCTTTCGTTGTAGTTTTCCAAGTCTCTCTCGTGAGCCCCCTGTGACACCACCCACTTACATTGAAATTTTGGGGAGTCCATGGGCATCTAAGATGGTCCCACGCGTAGGCCTTCGATGAAGGAAAACCACCACGCAGCTTGATGACGTCCTGATCACTGTCCGCGCCCCGGTTGAAGCTGTTGCTGTTGGTCGGTTGGTGCGCCGAGCCCTCGAAAGGCGTTGCAAAATTCGCGGGACCCAAACTTATGGCGCGTGCCTTTCCACGGAAGTTGTGATCGTCGCATCGCTGTTGGTCGGTTCTCCGGAGTTTTATGGAGAAGACCAGTCGCGCGTCGGCAGTCGTCATGACAGCCTGGGCCCGCTGGGAGGTTGTGTGGGGGTTGCCGGCAACTGTGTCCAACAGCGAGAGAGGACGGTGTGGGCCACCTAAGAAAGACACTCAAAAAACACAGCACAACGCGTCCACCCTCACCCCCCCTCCAACCGGTTCGCCAGTATGGCTGCGCGGCAGGTGCAAGTGGTGCTGCCCTACAGCGAGAGCAAGGACAAGGCCCGCACGAAGAAGATCATACACACGGTGCGCGGGTTGCCGTTCGTCTATGGATTGTCCATCTTCGAGGGCAAGCGGGAGAAGCTGGTGGTCTTCCGCGTCACCCCCAAGGCCACGGGCAAGTGCTTCTACGCGCTCCAGTCCCTCGGGGTACGTTCTTTCTCTCTCTTTTTTTGTTGATTTTATTATTTTTAGTATTGCAAAAATTATCATTGTTATTATTTATTTATTCGGATTATAAATCAACAAATCATATTTATATCAATAGATATCAATTGAAATTTTATTTATTTATTTATTTATTTTTTCGATCTAGGTGGGGCAGGACTTCGGGCATGTGGACATCGTGGCCTTGCACATCACCGTTCCGCGCATCAACGTGCGCAAGAAGCCCCTGCGCAAGCGGTTCGAACACCACCAACACTCCTCAAGATGCAGATCTCCATCTTGTTTTTGTTGTTTTGTGCTCATCTTCTATCTTCACGTTCGTTCATGCAGACTGCAGATAACGGACCGCTACTCGGTGGAGGAGATCTGCCGGATGGTGGAGGCCCAGAACGTGTTCACCTTCGACTACCTGGTGTTCGTGCTGTCGGCGGCCGTCATCGCGTGCTTGGGCCTGACCACCAACTCGGGGGCCGTCGTCGTCGCGGCCATGCTCATCTCACCGCTCATGGGGCCCATCGTCGCCATGGCGCTCGGGTTGGCCATCCAAGAGTGGTCCATGGTCAGACGAGGGTTCATCAACGAGCTGGCGGGTACCTTCCTCGTGTTCCTCACCGGCTTCCTCTGGGGCCTGGGCACCTCAGTCTTCCCCGGTTTATGGGAAACCGACGAGCAGGAGGTGCGCGCTTCGTTCTCCTTCGTTCTTCTTTGCTCTTCGCTCTTTGCTCTTTGCTAATCTGGTCATGCGCACGACGGTCGGCTGCGGGAATGCAGAGCCGAGGCACCTATTGGGCGAGTGTGGCAGGCATAGGCATTGCCATACCGTCCGGTGTGGCTGTGGCCGTTGCCATCGCAGGTAATGTTCTGAAGGATCCTTCGTTCCCGATCCAATCTTGTGTGTAACGTGCGAGGTACGCTTTGCAGGGGGTGGTGCCTCTTCGCCGATCGTCGGCGTGGCCATCAGCGCCTCGCTGCTGCCGCCCATCGCGAACGCCGGGATGCACTTCGGGCAGGCCCTCATGCAGCGCCTGACCGACGAAACCGCCACCGACGACTGGGGAACGAGTTGCAGGGTACCACACCAACGACACTACACGACACGACGCAGTAATCTAATCACATTCTTCTTCTTTATGTTGTGATTGTTGTTGTTGTTCAGATCGGCGGCTATTCCATGCTCCTGTTCGTTTCCAACTTCGTGTGCATCGTCTTCTCAGCGCTGCTGCTGTTCCGAATCAAGGGCGTGAAGCGCAGGCGGGTCGACGTGTCGGCCCTGGTCAGGCAGGCCGAAGAGAAGCCGCGAACCGAAGACGACCTAAATATGTCGGTCGACAACAGGAGCACCTGCGAGTACGAGCGTGACCGCGACTGTTCAGAGGAGGAGCACGGTCACCTGGCGGTGGAGGGTCCAGGCTCCACGTCTTCCGGCGACCTGGAGACCGTCACCCTCACAATCAACCCATTCAGTGATGGCGATGATGAGTACCATAAGCTTTAAGCTTGAGGAGGGAGACCACCACAACCCCACCACCTTCCTGTCACCATCAATTTTGCGTGGTGGGGCGAGGAGGGTACTCTTCCTAGCTTAAAGCATCAAAAGAGTTGAAAATATAGATTAGTAAGAGGCCTCCTGATGGGTTCTGTGGTTCCTCTCTGGCTGAGTGTGAGCTGTGGTTTTTCTCTGGCCACGGCCTTTGTTCTCTCTCATGTTGGTGTGCTTGGCCATCACTTGGCCCAGGAATGTTGGAGGTGGTGGTTGTGTGAAGTGTCAAATTACAGTCTTGCTTGCTTGTGTGTCTCTGTGGTGTGTTGGTGTGACAAACCAGCTGACACCAAAGTGCCTACAAGAACAACAACAGTTCCCTTCTCTCCTATCCCTTGCTCTGGAGACAACAAGTATACTTGTTGTTCTTCTTTCCCAGCCAACCCTCAAAAATCTGGGCGAAAATCGCGCAGGCCTCCGCCTCCCACCCAGTCCCAGTCCCGTTGCCCAGTCTCGAGTGTGGAGAAGAAGATGAACACGGGTGTGGCGGCCAAGCGCAAGAGGTCCAGCGACCCTGCACGTCAACTGATCGCACTGCCGACCTCCAACGACAACAACGAGCAAGAAGCGACGGCGCCACCTCCCGCAAAGTTGCCTCGGCAGACGTCCTACGCGCAAGCCAACCTCCTCTCCTTCTTCGGCAGGCCGCGCCCCAAGCAGCCCGAGGAGCAAGAGGACAAGGACCGGGCTCGACTCGAGATCGGCTACGCCCAGCCCACTACGGACAAGAAGGTAGACGAGGAAGTGGTACATGAGGGAGAAGAAGAAGGAAAAGAGGAAGAAGAGATGAAGAAAGGAGGTCGCGTGGCCCAGCAGCTCCTGCTGTGGAAGGATGCGCGTAGTAGCGGTAGCATGCCAGCTCGGGGAAGGTCCGGGCCGGAGGGATGGCAGGAGGTGTGGGATCGCATCGTGGGCTATCGCGCAGAGCACAAGGTGCCCCCCCCACAACACTCTCCCGCCATGGATGATGAAGAGCTACTGTGGTTCCTGCCTGACACCATGAGTGTGGGGCTTCGGCGAAGGCGCCGGTGGACACCATGGGCTGCGGTTCGATGGCCGATCGCGCTGGCGCGCCGCCCCAAGATCAGCGCTTCCAGACCCTGGTGGGCCTCATGCTGTCCAGGTTCACTTCCTTTTCTTGGCCTTTGTGTTCTCACCCAAACCCAAACCCAAACCCAAACCCAAACCCAAACCCAAACCCAAACCCAAACCCAAACCCAAACCCAAACCCAAACCCAAACCCAAACCCAAACCCAAACCCAAACCCAAACCCAAACCCAAACCCAAACCCAAACCCAAACCCAAACCCAAACCCAAACCCAAACCCAAACCCAAACCCAAACCCAACCACTGCGCACAGCCAAACGAGAGACCAGTCAACGGCAAAGGCCATGGGCCAGCTGCAGGGCAGTCTGGCTGGCGGGGTCAATGTGCGTTCCCTTCTCGGCGTGGTTCTGTGCGGGCTGGGTGATCAAGAGCCCTTGCCTCTATCCAGGTCTCCTCCGTCATGGCCACGCCCGAAGAGGACATCGCGGCGCTGATCAAGCCGGTCACGTACCACAGGCAGAAGGCCAAGTACTCGCGTCGTTCACAAACTCGCCCACGCAGTCTGTCTGTTCCGTGGCTGAGTGTTCAGTGCGACAGGAACATCAAGAAGGTGGCCGAGATCCTGCACGCCCGCTACCAAGGCGACATTCCGGCCACGTTCAAAGGTCAGACCAAAGATGCACTCGTTCTTCTCCGCTCGCACCAGGAAGAAGAACTGAATCGTGCTTTTCGTGTGTGTCCGTGTGCTCACAGGGCTGACGGACTTGCCGGGTGTGGGGCCGAAGATGTCGCATCTCTGCATGCAGTACGCATGGGGCAAGACGGAGGGGATTGGGGTCGACGTACACGTGCACCGCATCAGCAACCGCCTCGGCTGGGTCCGCTCCACCACACCCGAGGCCACACGCAAGGTTCGTGTTGTCTGGAGGGCCGATCACCTCCCTCAGCTTCGCAGATCTCTGACCGACCGACACGCTGGGCGGGGTGCAGCAACTGGAGGAGTGGTTGCCGCGAGAGCACTGGATGCCCATCAACAACCTCTTCGTTGGCTTCGGGCAACTGATCTGCACACCAACTCACCCCAAGTGCGCTGTACGTACCCCCATCCCCTCTACGCTTATTCGCACCAAGTGGTGGCCGACTGAGGGCAACGCTACGCCACGTAACGTAGCAATGTCCGGTCAACGCGCTGTGCCCCACCGGACGGACCAACCTGTCGCGCGTCTCTGCTCCTCTCCGGCGTTGATGATGATAGTTTGTTTAGCGTTCATGACCGGACAAAACGACGTTCGGAGCTTCCGCCGTAGACTGTCTGGCGATAGGTCAGAAGAGCTCGGTGGCCTTCTTCTTGGCCGACTGCTTCCACTTGGGCAGCTTGGGCCACTCGGCCTTCGAGCAGCCCATCACCGTCGCAAACTCGGCATCGGACATGTACATCTGATATAAGGTGATGATGATGATGAACGATTACACCACAACAACAAACGGTGTAAGCCATTCGCTACGGCCATACAACCATCACCACGGCCTCTACGAACCTCGAGTTGTGTGAGATCGAGATCGTCGACGTCCACGCGCGCCTTGAGGTCAGCGTACGAGCGCACGATGCTGGTACCAGCACCTGAAACGCATCGTGACACACAAGAAAAAGAACAACATGAGCTGCTACGCAAACGAAGAAGAAGAAGAAGCGATCATAGGAAACTAACAACAAGGAAGTGAGAGGTGTGTACCGGGCTGGGGCGAGGCGGGGGCGGCGGGCTCGGCGGCGGCCGTCTTGGTCGCCGACCCGGACGAACTCAGTGACGTGCCCGACGAGGACGAGTTTAGCGAACCCGGCGGGGAGACGGTCTTGGCGCCCGAGCCCGATGAGTTCAGCGAGCCCGGCGGCGAGGCGGTCTTGACGCCCGAGCCCGACGAGTTCAGCGAGCCCGGCGGCGAGACGGTCTTGACGCCCGAGCCCGACGAGTTCAACGAGCCCGGCGGCGAGACGGTCTTAGCGCCCGAGCCCGACGACGCCAGTGACGCAGCGGCGGCCGGGGTGGTGGCAGCGGCCGGGGTGGCGGCGGCGGCGGCCTGGACCTCCTTGACGAGGCCATCCATGGTGCGGCCCTTGGCCAGCTTGGCCATCCAGGCCGGCTTGTCGCCCTCGGACTTGGCGGGGGTGGCGGCGGTCTCGCTGGCCGACGAGGCCAGGCTGCCGCTCGGTCGCGACTTGAGCTTGGACATCCACGCTGGCTTCTCCGGCTGCGCCTCCGCCGCAGGTTTCTGTGTATGTGAGTGTGAGTGCGGTGTGCGTGTGTGTGTGTGTGTGTGTGCCGTGCGAGGAATGTAGTACCTCGGCGGCGGTGGCGTCAGCGGCGGGCGTGCCGTTGGTCTCGCCAGCGACCTCCTTGGGCACGGGCGACTTGCGCAGCGACCCCTTGAGCGCGCCGAGACCGCCCACGATGGCGCCGATGCCGGGCATGGCCACGCCGCCGGCCACGGGGGCCCGACCAGCGGCCGCAGCGGCAACCGAGGCCTCGCCGCCGCCCAGCTCGGCCTTGAGCTTCGGGTCGACCTGCGACTCAGTCATGTTGTACGGGTCCACCAGCTCCAAGAGTTTCTGCTCCCACCCACATCCGACCAGATCAGTGTGTGTGGCGCGTGCGTGCGTAGTGTCGCGTCGTTGGTCGTGTGTCATATGTCATGCGTGTGTAGTGTCATGGAGCGCACCGGCTCGTTGGGCTTGACGCGGGGCATGCGACGGCTGGCGGAGGCCTTCTTGCCGCTCGGGAAGATGAACGAGCCGCGGCGGGCTCCGGCGGTCTCGTCTTCTTCGGTGACGGCCGGCAGCGCGTCGGACGACGTCGATGCGGTCAGTTCGGTGGGCGTGGCGGTCGCCTCCTGGGCCTGCGCCGTAGTGGCCTTGGCCTCCTCCTGCTCCTTCTTGGCCTCCGCAGCGGCGGTCTCGTCGGCCTCCTTCTGCTTGCGCGCGGCCTCGGCGTCTTCCTTCTGCTTCCTGGCCTGCTCCTCTGCAGCAGCGGCGGCAGCGGCCTCGTCGGCCTCCTTCTGCTTGCGCGCCGCCTCGGCGTCGGCTTCCTCCTTCTCCTTCCTGGCCTTCTCCTCCGCGGCGGAGGCAGCAGCAGCCTCTTCGGCCTCCTTCTGCTTGCGCGCAACTTCGGCGGCAGCGGCGGCTTCGTCGGCCTGCTCCTTCTCCTTCCGGGCCTTCTCCTCCGCGGCGGAGGCAGCGGCGGCCTCTTCAGCCTCCTTCTGCTTGCGCGCCGCCTCGGCGTCGGCTTGCTCCTTCTCCTTCCTGGCCTTCTCCTCCTCGGCGGCGGCGGCAGCGTCGGCCTGCTCCTTCTCCTTCCTGGCCTTCTCCTCCGCGGCGGAGGCAGCGGCGGCCTCTTCAGCCTCCTTCTGCTTGCGCGCAGCATCGGCCTCGGCGTCTTCCTTCTGCTTCTTGGCCTTCTCCTCCTCGGCGGCGGCGGCAGCGTCGGTCTGCTCCTTCTCCTTCCGGGCCTTCTCCTCGGCGGCAGCGGCGGCCTCTTCAGCCTCCTTCTGCTTGCGCGCCGCCTCGGCGTCGGCTTCCTCCTTCTCCTTCCTGGCCTTCTCCTCGGCGGCGGCGGCGGCGGCGTCGGCCTGCTCCTTTTCGTTCTTGGCCTTCTCCTCGGCCTCGCGGCGGGACTTCTCCGCCTCGGCGTCGGCCTGTTCCTTCTCCTTCCTGGCCTTCTCCTCCGCAGCAGCCGCAGCCTCGTCGGCCTCCTTCTGCTTGCGCGCCGCCTCGGCGTCGGCCTGCTCCTTCTCCTTCCTGGCCTTCTCCTCCTCGGCAGCGGCGGCGGCAGCGTCGGCCTGCTCCTTCTCCTTCCTGGCCTTCTCCTCAGCGGCAGCGGCGGCCTCGTCGGCCTCCTTCTGCTTGCGCGCCGCCTCGGCGTCGGCTTCCTCCTTCTCCTTCCTGGCCTTCTCCTCCGCGGCGGCGGCGGCGGCAGCGTCGGCCTGCTCCTTCTCCTTCCTGGCCTCTTCGGCGGCAGCGGCGGCCTCGTCGGTCTCCTTCTGCTTTCGCGCCTTCTCGGCCTCGGCCTCGGCCTTCTTGCTCTTCGCCTTCTCCTCAGCGGCGGCGGCGACAGCGGCGGTCTCCTTCGTCTTCTCCTCCTGGCCGACGTCGGCCTCGGCAGCCGCGGGCTGGGCCTTGGGTTGGGCCTTGGGCTGCTGCGGCTTGGGCTTGGGCTGCTGCTTTTCCTGGCGTGCGGCGAGGCGGGCGTGTGCCACCTCCTCCTCCATTTGCTTCTGCTTCTGCTTCTGCTTCTCCGCCGCCTCGGCCTGCGTCGCCGCCGCGGTCACCGGCTTCTTCTTGGCCTCGGCCGTCGTCGTGGCCGTCGCGGCGGTCGTCGACTTGGACTTGCCGCTGGTCTTGGTGGCGGTGGTGGGCTTCTTCTTGGCGGCGCCGAGCTCGCGCAGCTCCTGCAGCACCTTAAGCACATCGGCCGGCACCCCGGCGTCCTTCTTCTTTTGCTGCGGCTGCTGCTTCTTCTGCGGCTGGGCCTTTTTGGCGGCCGCGGGCTGGGCCGGCTTGGCAGCCTTTTGGGCGGCGGCCTGCTTCTTGGCGGCGACGACGGGCACGACGGCGGGCGAACCGGGCGCGATGAAGTCCTCCTGGATGGTGAAGGTGGCGGCCTTGCCGCGCGGCGACGGCGATCGCTTGCGCTGCTGCTGGGACTGAGACTGCGCGACCTTGGCCGTCGCCAAGGCGGGCGCAGCGGCAGCGGCGGGCTTGGCTCCCTTCTTGCCTGCACAGATCGGCGAGCGCGCACGCGGTGAGACACGACACGACACGACCAACGACACGACACGAC
>CDFC01059981.1:3363-17793 GCA_000826385.1 Acanthamoeba rhysodes | reverse complement strand
ACCCAAGGCGAAGACGCCCCGACCCAAGGCTCAGCCCGTCGCGGCTCCTGTACAGATGGGGCGGCCGGCCAGCCACACGTCACCGTCCAAGTTCGTGCCGCCACGCATCGCGGGCAGTGCATCAACCACGACAGCTCGCGCGCCGCAAGCGACCAGCCTGGTCCCGCCCAGGGCCGGTGTTAAGAGGGAACGGGTGGAAGAACCCACCGAGAGGTCAGCGCCGCACGCGCGCGATGCCACCTCGCCCGTCAAGAAGGAGAGGGGCGAGGAGGCCACCGTCACCGCCAGCGAGGCACAGGCCTACATCCGCAGGGTTCGCCTCCAGCCGCTTGCGGGTGTCCGACTGATGACGCCAGTGCACGATCCTGATGCTTCTCTGTTACCGTTAGGTCAAGGGATTTCTCAGTCCAGACGAGTACAAGACCTTCCAGTCGACGCTGCGGGACTTCCGGAGCAAACAGATCGAGCTCGCCGAGCTGATGGAGCGCGTGCAGCAGCTCTTCTCCGGGCCGCAGCGGTATCCGCTTCTGCGCGACTTCGTCGCCTTCGTTCCGCCACGGCACAGGGCCACCTACATAGCCATGCTGCCTCGTACGCCGCTCGCTCTTTATTGGCGCTGTGTTTGCTTCGCACTGACACGCTGACCGCTGACGCCCGGCATACCAGAGGAACCGACTGAGGATCTCCTGCAGCCGGCTGCCTCGGAAGAGCGGTCTCCGCCGCGCACCTCAGCTCCACGGCCTGCTCAGTCGCCCGCGCAGGCAGAGCGTGTGCCTACACCAGCAGTAGCGGCGTATGACCTGGTGTCCGGCAGTCCGTGCAAGCCCTTTCGCAGGCCCCGCCCCTTCGCTTCGCCCCTGCTACCGTCGACCTCAACATCAACGACGATACCTGCTGCCGAGTTGAAGAGCGAGAGTGCAGGAACGGGCGAGGCGGATGCGCCGACCTTGCACTCCGACCGGCAGCCATCTGCGCGTACGATCCTTGCTTTCGACCATCCTGCCAGCCTTGTCCGCTGACGCACGATTCTCTCTTCTGTAGCGGGCGAACAATCCGAGAGCACGGTCTGTCCGGTCTGTCAAGAAACGGCCTCCAGGTAGGATGACCATCTTGCTCGTGGTGTCCCCGGTCTTGTTCTGAGTTGTCGCACTCACCCGCACGTCAAAGCCCCTTCGCCGCGCGATGCAAGCACGTCTGCTGTTACGGCTGCTGGAAGCAGTGGCTTCAACAAAAGCTGGAATGCCCAGGTACGTCATCAAAGCCACCCGACCGCGAACTCGTATCAACCAACCAACCCCCTACATACATTGCCTTGGCTAGTGTGCAAGCAGCGCGTCAGGCTCAAGCACCTCTCCAAGCTCTACTTCTGCTAGCTGCACTGTGCTCTCATGAAAGTTCTGCGCATACCACGCATAGCTGAAATACAGGTGGTCCCAACATACATTAATGTTTGGGTTTGTCGTGGTGGACTTCCGCAATACACACACACTCTTCCTTACCACCCATAAGACACCACGGCAGCAAAGATGAAGCACCTGCTCTTGGCGGGTCTCGCTTTGACCGCCCTACTCTTCGCCTCCCTCTTTGTGCCGCATGCGACCGCGCTTCCTCTCCCTTCCGGCCAAGTCCCGACCGACTGGCAAGACAGGTGTGCTTTCTTCCCCGGCCCAGATGAGAGATGAACGATTGATGAATTTATCTATCAATTGATTGTTTTTTTGGCATTTGTTTTGGTTTGCTTGAAGGGTCGACGCCGGGACCCTGCTGTACGCAGAGGAGGAGCCCAACGCGACCGAACTCGCGGCCCCGCTCGGCAACGGCTACCTGGGCACCTACATCGGCAGCGACGCCGTCTACATCGGCGGCGTGTTCAACACCCTCGCCGCCGGCCTGCCTCCCGACCTCTCGCGCAGGCAAGATACCCCCGCCGGCACCCTCCTCTCCCTTTTCTTTTATTAATTCTTTATTTTTTTTAATTATTCGGCTTTCGCTGCGTGTTGGTGGCGGCGAGGGCTGGCGGACGTTAACGACGAAAGCGATGTTGTGTGCTGGTGTTGCGTGTTGCGTGCGTATGGATGCACGCATGCAGGTCGCGAGTGCCTGCGGCTGGTCGAGTGGAGATTGAAGGCGCGCACGTGTTCGCGGCCGCTCTGGATGTGGAGCGTGGCATCTACTACCGCCGCTCCTATCTCGCACCGCCTATAAGTATGGCGCGCGCTGCTTGCAATCCGGGTTGCACCGGTTGGTGCGCACAATCTCACGCCTGTTCTCTCCTCCGCAGAGGATGGCGATTGCCAGATCGTGGTGGAGCAGCGCTGGTATGCCCACAGGGTGTACTGGTACCTCTTCAACATGGAAATCGAAGGTGTGTATAACTCCTTCTCTGTATCTTGGTGATAATGTTGGCGCACTCTGCACACTCAAGCAATGATGGGCGAATTATGGCTGCAGTTGATACGTCGCGCTGCAAGAGCGGCACCTTGAATGAGATCCCGCTGAGCCTCCTGGAGAACGACGGCGGCCCGTCGGAGGACATCCTCTTCGCCCCCGTGGCGCTCACGGTCGTCCCAAACGCTCACCAGCCCCCGCCGTTCAAGGTGTTTGAAGGTAGTTCCCTCTCCCCAAGTGCGTCGTCACGCAGCGAGTGACGATCCTCACGCGCGATGGGTCGTGGGTGTTATAGGAGTTACGGTACGACCGGAGAAGGAAGGAACGTCGCGGGTTAAGGTGAGCTACGTGCGGTGGATCGGCGACGACAGGCTGGGCGTGCCCCTGGGCCTCAGCTCGACCGTGTACCACTTCCCCACAGTCTTCCGTACGTCGCTCGACGTCGAGGCCGCGGCTCGGTGTCCTGTGCGGCCTGCGACTGTCGCGGGTGACTGCGGCAGCGAGGGCATCACCGCGGACGGCTGTGCCAAGGTTGGCTGCTGCTACTACCCCAGCCAGGTACTACCGGACCCGGACATCATCGGTGACAAGCACGGGGCATCCATGGAGGAGTGGGGCGCGGACTCGCACCTCCTCCACCCTATTAACCACTGTGCGGCCCAGCAGAACCACAGCGGCTGCCATTTTAACTCCGATGTGACCGCCCAAGCGCTCAGCGACTTTGAGTTCGTGTGGAAGAACCGCGACGAACTCCAGGACACGCACACCGACGCTTGGCTCAAGCTGTGGGACAGCCGCATCGAGATCGAAGGTATGTGTCGTGCCACTACAGCGCCTTCTCGCGCAACGGCAAGCGCTCACGCTCGCACCAATCACGACGCCCTCAGGCGACAAGGAGCTGGCGAGAGTGGTGAACGCGTCGTGGTACGCGGTGCTGTCCTCCATCCGCGAGGATTGGCCCTACTCAGTGTCGCCCGGTGGTCTGAGCTACGGCGGCGGCAACGCCACCTACTATCCCAAGCAGGAGGAACAAGGGTACGTCGGCTATTCCACCCCTTGTGCCAATTCGTCTCCGTTGCGCTGTGCACGCCACTGACCTTACCTCTCCGCCCACCAGCTATTTTGGACATACCTTTTGGGTACGTACCTATCCGAGGTGACAAGAAGCTCTTTGTGTTATCGCCAAAGGCTGTTCCTCACCGTTCTCTTCCCTTGGCTCACTCGTCCTGTTACGTGCGAATTCGCTCAGGATGCGGATGTACGTTACCGCTCCACCCACTCTCGCTCTCCCTCATATTATGTGTATGGAAAGAAGACGTTGTCGGCTAACGTCCAGGCCACAGTTCTTCGTAATGCCCGCGCTCCTTCCCTTGTTCCCGTCGCTCGCCGAGAGCATCAGTACGCACCAAGTGCTGCGTGGTGTTCCTTCCCGTTACCACCATGGCTGACCTGCCTCTTCTGTTGTCTGTGCTGTGTTGGATCCAACTCTAGTCAACTACCGCTACGAGCGTATCGAGACCTCGCAGGAGATCGCGCGCTCCTACGGCAATCAGGGCACCAAATTCGCCTGGGAGTCCGCCTACACCGGTCTCGAGGAGGTTCGCTCACAAGACTTGTCCCACTTTTTCCTCTATCTCAATATGTGAGCCTTCCATGCTTTCCGATGCAACAGTGCGCCCACCCTAATCAAGAGGACCACCTGAGCGCCGACATCAGCGTGGCCGTGCGGCAGTACTACCGCGCCACCGGCGATAAGAAGTGGCTCGCGACCAAGGGCCTTCCGCTCGTTCTCGGTTCGCACCCGCTCGGCTTAGCTTCTCGCCTCTTCAAGTCTGTCACTCACGATCGCTTTTTGGGGGTAGGTATTGCTGATTACTGGATCAGCAGAGTGCAGGCTGAGGCCGGACCGGATGGTCGGGTAGTCTACAACGTCAACGACGTGCAGCCCCCGAACGAGTACGCCACGGGTGTCAACAACTCGGCCTTCACCAACGCTGCCGCTTCGGCTGCGCTCGAGTGGGCCGTGGCTGTCACGGACATCCTTAATGTTACCCTGCCCGCCAAGCTTCGCGCCACTTACCTCGATGTGGCCACCCACCTCAAGATCCCCTTTGACGTCCAGCAGCAGCGCCACCTGGGTAAGCGCCCTCTGTGCGTGCTATGTGTGTATACTGTCGCGATGTGCCGTGTCTGACAGTGTGTGGCGGCGCTAGACTATGAGAACGCACAATTCGGCGAGTCCCTTAAGCAGGCCGACGTGACGCTGATGGGCTACCCGCTGCAGTACGACATGCCGCAGCACGTGCGCCTCAACGACCTGCTCTACGAGGTGGCCTACACCAACATTAATGGGCCGGCCATGACCCACGCCATCTTCGCCATCGCCTTCCTCGAGCTGGGGGAGAACTACACGAGCCACGCCACCCAAGAGTTCAGGCAGAGCTACGGCCTCTACGTCAACGGCCCGTTCAAGGTGTGGCTCGAGTGCCCGCCGCCCGGCTGCATCGTCAGCACCAACTCGTCGACCAACTCGTCCAACGACAACCTGCCCACCCACCCGGTCCCGCCGTGCCCTAACTTCATCACCGGCGCCGGCGGCTTCCTGCAGACCATGCTCTACGGCTACCTCGGCCTGCGCTACGAGAGCGACCACCTGCGCCTCAACCCCAGCCTCCCGCCACAGACCGCGTCGCTCGCCCTCCGGCGGCTCCAGTTCCAGGACGCCGTGGTCGACGCGACCTACAACGCGACCAGCCTCACGCTCTCCCTCCTCAACGATGGTGGCTCCGGCTCGCCCCGGCCACTCTTCGTGATCGACGCCGCCAATCGCGGCCACCGCCTCCTCCCCGGCGACTCCCTCTCGCTCCCCGTGGGCCTCACCCGCCTCTACGCTGGGCGGTGAGCTGTCCCTCTCCCCTTCCGCCAATCAGCAATTATTATTTGTTGCGTTATTTAAGTTATTAATGGCTATTTATTTATCCCCCAATAAACAAATTCGCCGCCAAAAATACAAAGAAAAAGAAAAAGAAAGAACCAACACTACATCTGTGAGGCCGAGAGGGTCAGGTGCACCGGTTGACAGATGGAGGGACCGACCCAGAGCCAGGAGGACGAGGAGGGTAGCCCCACCGCGGTGGAGCAGAAGCAGTCGCTGAAGCTGAGCCGCAAGCTGGCGCGCATGGATTCGGCCTTGGCGGAGCTGCGGTCGCTGCACCGCCTCCACTCGGCCTGGGTCGACGCCGGCTTCACCACCAACGCTGCGGGTGGCTGCGACCAGCGCGTGGCCCAGAGCGCCGGTGAAGAGAATGATGACGATGATGAAGGTGAGGAGCGAAATCGTCTCGAGGCAGATGAAGATGATGGTGGAAGTAGTGGAGGATGGAAGTTCGCCCCCTCACGCTCGAGCTGGGCCACGGGCGAAGAAGACGGCAGCGACGCTACCTCGCCTTCGACCTCCTACGTCACCAGTGGCCACCACCACGCAGCCGGCCCCAGCCTCCTCTCGACGTCGGGCGCGCTCGTGTCCCCCTCCGTGCCACGCCTAGCCAGCGAAGACGAAGAAGGCGTCGAAGTCGAGCTCGAAGTCGATGATGACGAAGGCGTGCCGATACCCGACCACCAGGCGCAGGTGGCGACGAGCCTGACCTCGGCGATGTCGTCGCCCTCGTCATCGTCGTCGCCATCGTCGAGGGAGTTTTCGGGCGAGAAGAGCCCGGCCTCCCAGAGGCGACGAGTGGCCCTGCTGCGCACCAAGTCCAAGTCCCTCATCACCAATGGGACGCGCATCTCGCTCTCGACCTCCTTCCGCTTGCCCCGACGCCAGGCACTACTCCCCGCACCTTCTCAACAATCTTGGCCACCTGTCCTGATGAAGTCGACGCCGCTGACACTTCTTCGTTTGTGTGATGTGCGTGTCGTGTGGCTGTGCGTCATATATGTGTCGTGTCGCACGCGTGTGCAGACGAATAGCCAGCGCGACGAATGGACGGAGGGCGAGGTGCGGTCAGAATCGCGGAAGGGCCAGTACGACGGCACCTACGACAGCGAGGGCAGCAAGGTGCCGGCCTCCTTGGCGAACCCGCAAGCCTCCACCATTTGACCTCCTTTTCCTCCCCATGACACGGCTTTCATCAGGACGGCGCAGGTCGGTTCGTGTACGGGGACGGCGGCCTGTACGAGGGCGAGTGGGAGAAGGACCAGCGACACGGTACTCACTCGTCTGTGGGCGAGTGGGCCGCAGTGCTGCTGCTCATGCACCGCCCCGTTGGCAGGCTTCGGAACGATGACCTACGCGTCGGGCGAGAAGTACCAGGGGCAGTGGGTCGAGGACCGCAAGGCGGGCACGGGCACCTACACCTGGCGGCAGGGCCAGTACTTGTACTCGGGTCAGTGGAAGAACGGACAGGTTCGCCAGTTTCTCTGATCTGGCTCAGTGCCAACACTCACGCGTGGTGTTGTGTCGTGTGCCGTGTCGTGTGGCTGCTATGTGTGCGACTATGGCAGAGATGGGGCAAGGCCAGCTTTAGATTCGGGAATGGGGTGTGGTATTTTGAGGGCGAGTGGAAGGAGGACGCGCCGTGCCCTGAGGGTCTGCTTCGCGGTCCCCATCTCTCCTACGTGGGCGAGGTGATGGCCGTGATCACTTCTGCCCGAGGTGCCCAAACCATTCACTCACACGTTCAGCACGCACACGCACTCAAAAGCTCACCAAACGCGTGTACATACACGGACTCACCGTTCCTATGTGCCTAGGCATGCGGCATGCGCCGTACACGCTGTATCAGCATGGGCACGGCACCGGGACGTACGCGCAGGGCGATCGGTACTTTGGCAACTGGAAGAAGGGCAAAGTACGTCCCCCGGGGCGTCATTCGCACTCGTCATGGGCGGACCCAAAACCAAACCTAATGCGCATCTATGGGTAGCGTGATGCGTTCGGGGTGTACATTGGACGACAAGGTGAACGCTTCTTCGGGAACTGGCGGGATGACCAGGTAACGTATCCCGGACGCCAGGCTGCCGGCTTTGTGGATGGGCGGGAGGCTCTGCCCTGCGCAAATTCGCCTAACCCATTGCTTGGTCTTAGCCGCGAGGTTTGGGGCTGTGGATCCATGCAGACGGGACACAATACCTGGGCGAATTCGGTACCTGGCTTGCGCCGCGCGACTCGCTCACTCACCCACTCACTCGCTCGAGTGATGTTACCACGCGCAGACAAGGGAAAGCCGAGCGGCAAAGGCCAACTCAAATTCGCCAATGGAGATGCGCTCGACGGGGTGCAATGGAACGGCGACCTGGTCCTTAAGGCCCTCTACACTCGGGCAGCCAAGGTCCGCTCTGGATTCGCTTGCCTACTGTGACCCGCCGAGCTCGGGCGGTTGAGTGACCTCTCTCCTCCCTGTTTGTAGGGCCAGGCTGGGTCGCAGTGGACGACGAATCCGAAGTGGGTCCTCTTCGTGGGCGATGCGCTCGAACAGTTCGCCGTGACGCAGGACGACCTGCCTCACCTCGAATCTGCTCCCCACCTTATGTATCCGACCACCCACCTACCCAAGCCCACCACACACCTTGTGCCTCCTCAGTCGCTCACCGTAACGCATGGACAGGCACGAAGAGCATCCGCTTGAGTTGCTCATGGAGCGGTGGGTGGCGTTCTTCAAGTGGAGCTATGCGCCGCTGCCGTCGTACGAGACCAAGGAATCCGTGCGCAATCAGCTGCGGTCGGCCGTGGAGGACGTCAACAGCTTTATCGACTACCTCGTCCAGGAGGTCCGGTTCGCCGACAACTGCCCCCAGCAGCGTAACCTGCTGCGGAGGTTCGTGGGCCGCTACGTTCTCACCTACACCCACTCCTCCATCTTCTCCCTCTACCGACGAGTCGTACGTTGTCGTTGCCGCTTGTGGTTGACGTGGAGACCGGCCCCGTTGACCACCCAGCGTGGGCGTGTGTTGTGTCCAAGCGTTGTGGCAGAGAGCTCATGGCTGTGTCGCTTTGTTACGCACACACAGAACAAGAAGACGGACGCGAGGCTGTCGATCAAGATGAAGTCGCTTGGGCGGGCCACGACTCGCGATCTCGGGATTGCAGAGAACTTTCAGCTCGCCCAGCATTCGCCCTTCAGCCCAGCCGAGGACCTCACGCGACAAGCCCGCGGACGCGCCTTCCTGGGCTCGCACAAAGCCGATACAAACACCACAGTATGCAGCCCGCCCCTCACGACACACGACACGGCACACGCTGACGAATGCGACGCGTAGCAGGACAGAAAAGCGACACTGGATACGAGAGGAGGCAAGTCGCAAAAGCAGCCCTACAAGGAGGCTATCAAGTTGCTAGGCGCGCTGCCCAATACGCCGCCCTACGAAAAGGCCCAGCGCCTCCTCAGCGTCTCCGAGGCCGTCATTGACGCCGTCCGCAAGTATTGGCTCTTCCGCTCGCCCAACACGGACATGTCCGCCATGATGTACCCGCACCCCACTTCCCCGCTTCGCAAACAACCCTCATGCGTGGCGTGCGCGTGCGTGCGCGTGCGTGTGTCATGGCACAAAGGGGCGCCGAAGAGAAGTTCCCGATCTTCACGTATCTGGTGCTCAAGGCGGATATCCCGAACCTCTTCTCGGAGCTGCAGTACGTGTCGGACTTCATACGGCAGCAGTCCTTCGGCCCAACCGCCCAGTACGCGGGCGGAAGCGATGGCGGCGGCGGCTGCATCGAGGCCGAGGCCAAGTACCGCCTGGCCGAGCTCGAAGCCGCAGTCAACTACCTCCTCACCCTCAACTGGTCCGTGCGCGACGCGGCCGGCGTGTTGGTCCCACGCGCCTGGGTCGAGCAGCGGCTGCGCGACGCAGTGGGCGACCACATCCACGACCCCAAGTGGCGCATTCTCGCGCGCCTCATCGTCGACATTCTCGTTCAGATAGGCGACCTTGCCGCCGATGTGCGGCAGCTGACAGTCGACGACCGGCCGACGGTGGAGCTCATGCACCAACACGCCGGGTGGACGACCGACCTGCTCGCCACCATGGGCCTCGACATCGATCTCCCCCTGCCTGCCGGCGACGCCAACAACAGCAGCGACGACAGCAACGCTGGACCCAAGCCCACCACAAACCATGGCGCGATACGGACGCACTCTCCCTCTCTCATGATCACGCTCCGAGTCCGTCACGCGCCTGAGACCTACCTGCGCTTCGCCGAGCTCGTCACAAGGGCCACGTAGCGCTTGTTCTTGTACCCAATTAGCACCAATTTCTTTTGTATTTTTGTTTATTTACTTTTCTTTTACATTATCATTTATTATCTTTTGTCATTTCTCTCCTTTCTTTTTGTGGTGATTATTGGTTGCCCGATCCAATTGGGCCCACAAGAAAGAAAGGTCGTGCGAAGGAGTCGCGACCCTTCTTCTCCCTGTTCCTGTCTGGCCACCGGTGAACACCCCGACGCGTGATGGCCTTCAAGAAGGACGGTGGCCACTTTTTGCTCAACTCGCTGGGCAGCGACGATGACGATGGCGCAGGGGACGACATGGTCTACTCGAGCCTGCTCGCCTCGTCCGATAGCAACGCCTTCGTTTCGGACGACGACGAAGCTGTCCCCACCCACCAGCACAAGGCCGTGCATGAGGTCCCACACGACTCCGCGCCAGTGCCACAATGGCGCATGGCCACTCTCGGGCTGTGGCAGGTACTACTCGCACCACCACGACACCAGCCAACCTAACGCCACCCTGTTGTTCCCGAGACCCGCCATACTTACCGGCTTGATGCACCACGCCGCGGCGCACAGTTCGGCTACGCGGGCATGATGGCGTTCATCATGGCCATCCTGGTGCCGCTACAGACTCTCGAGATGGTGGGCAAGGAGAACAAGGTGCGTACTACTCCTCGACGGCTGGCAAGCCCGAGTGAAGAGCTCGGGATTCCTGGATTGACGCGTTGCTGGAACTGTTGTTTGGCGTCAAGGGCATTGCGCTGGGCGTGAGTGTGGCGGTGGCTACGGTCATAGCCACGGCCGTCAGTCTGGCACTTGGCCAGGTGTCCGACCACATCTCCACCCCAATCGTACACCTTCCCCCTTGGTCTCGCCGTTGCAAACACGAGCTCACCTCCTCTCTTTCGTGTCGTGTGCGTGTCGTGCTATGTGGCGTGGCGTGTGCTATTGACCAGGGCAAACGAACGCCGTTTGTGGTGGTGAGCTCGGCCGGGCTGGCGCTCTTGGCGGTGGCAATGACCTGGTACGGCGCAGCTGGTCTGACCGGCGGGGGTGTCTACGTGGTCTACGCCGGCCTGCTTCTGGCCCTGCGCACCTTCGCCGGGGTGGCCGAGGCCGCCTTCCAGCCGCTCCTCCCCGATCTCTTTCCCAAGCATCAGATGGGCACCGTCTCCGGGTGGTATGTCACGCACATGTGTGCGGTGTGCGGTATGTGCTGAGAGGCTGCGTGTCTCAGGTGGGCCATGGGCCAGATGGTCGGAAATCTGTTTGGCCTGGCAGGCGGGTCCATCATCATGGACCAGACCGGTCCGTTGGTCGTCGCCATCATCACCTCCTCCCTCCTCACAATCGGTTAGTTTGCCCCGCACACGGCGGGAGCCGCCACTGCGCCGCAGCAAAATAGCTAAAGCCACACACACACGACACACACGCTCGATAGGTACTCTGGCGGCCACGCTGGTCAATCGGGAAAAGCCGACCCCCAAGGCCTCCCCTGCGTCCGACAACCAGAACGAGTGGTATTCATCCGCTCGGTCATTGTGCCAAATTCAAAGGAGAGAGCGTTCGATGAAGCCAACTGACCAGTCGACACATCGTACACTAGTGTGCGATGGCCTGCGCTCCGCTTCCTCGCGCGCTACATCAAGCCCTTTTTGGTCAGCTCCAACTTCAGGTTCGCTTGCCTTGTCCCTGTCCTGGTGTGGGAAACCTGTTACTCGACTGTTAACGGCACGGTTTGGCCGCTCGGCCTGAGCAGATGGATCTTCGCGACGCGCTTCGTGACGCAGCTCGGCTTTGGCTTCGTCAACAACTTTGTCTTCTACTTCATAAACGACGTTTCACCGCGCCCGTACCGCCTGTTCGGTCTCGAGTTCACCAACACCAACGACGCCGTCGGGATCTTCGCCGGCGCCATCATGCTTACCGCAGGTATGTCGGGCTCCAATAATTCTCCAATCGCCGCTCACTTCGCTATCCCCATCAGTGTTCTCCGGCTACGCCGGTGGCGCGCTGGGCGATCGGCTCGGGAGGAAGCGGATGGTCTACGTCTCGTCGGCGTTTCAAACGCTCGCATGTGCGGTCGCTTTCTTAACTCCGACCCCTCAATGCCTGGGCTGGAGTTAAAATGTGCAATGTGTGCAGGTGTGGGCTTCGCTCTGCTTTCGGTGTGGCCGCAGCAGTTCACCTTCCTTGTCATCTCCGGCGTGGTGATGGGCATCGGCCTCGGTTCATACCTCGCCGGTATAATCAACATCATCATTTCTGCACCCTTCTGCGTGTGAGAACTCACTCTTCGCTTTCGTTCTTTCGTTCTTTCGTTCTTTCGGCCGGATGCAGTGGACTTTGCGCTGGCCACCGAATGCCTTCCGTCGGAGGAGTCGCGCGGGACTGATCTGGCCGTGTGGAACCTGGCCATGTCCCTCCCCATCGCCTTCTCCGGGCCCCTCGGTGGAGTGATGCTCGACAACGGCCAGCGGGTGGGGAATGCACTGAACCTGCCCAACCTGGGCTACGTGGGCCTGTTTGCCAGCTGTGGCTTCCTGCTCGCACTGAGCGCCTTCTTTGTGCGCCGCATCACCGTCGGCAACCCCGTCCGCCGGCGAAAGCCCACCAACGGTGACCTCCCTCCCTTTCCTGCTCCGTGTGCGTGTGCGAGTGCGGTGGTCGTGTGCATTGTTGACATTCCCGGCCCACAACAGAGGTCGATCTTGAACTGGTGGCGTTTGAGGATGATGAAGATGGCACATTCCAGTAGTGGCCAACAAGGCTGCCAGGCAGGCGATCAAGATGACGGACAAACTTCTTCGGTTGTATCCAACTTTTATTCCATATGTACAGGTTTTGTTTTGCGTGAACAGCCCCCATTACGTCTGTCGCCGCTTGCCCTTGGCCACCACACGCAGGCTGCGTCCAGTGTTCTTTCGTTTGCGCAGCTGCCGTCGCCAGTCGCGGCAGGCGTAGGTAAGGCTCGCTGTGTCCCTGATGCGCACCTTGTCCCCTTCCTTGTCGGTGTAGGTCACCTCGACCTCCAGCCCGCGCTTGGCGAAGCCGTAGAAGGACTCGAGCTGCTCCACGAGCCGGTCAAAGTCGATCCGGTCCTCATCCAGGCGCACCAGAGCGATGTCGCCCTTCAGATCGTCCTCCTCGCTGTAGGAGCACTTGATGGCCAGCTCGCCGAACACGGCGTGGAATGCCAGAGATGTGATGGTGGGAAGAGTAGCCGCCGACGCCGAACGAGCCCTGGTCGCCGACCGTGACGAATCAGTCGAGGAGGAAGAAGTGGCCGACGAAGTTGACGGGCTGCTGTGAGTGAGAGTGGCTGGTGGCTTTCGCGAGGAGCCATTGCTTCTCCGATGAATGGCCGAACCGGACTGCTCACGGCTATCGTGGGAATCCTCTGCGTCATCGTCCTCTCCATAGGTGTAGGAGTGGTGGCGCCGGAACTGTGAAGTGGATGAGCCCACGATGGCGTGGAGCCCACCGCAGTGGCTGGTGCGCATGTGGTCTGCGTCGGCCGGGCTATTCTTGGTGGCTCGGAGGTTTGAAGAGTGGTTGGTGTGGAGGTTGTGGAGCGCTACGAGATGTTGTCGGTCCTGGGCCGACGGGAGCGCGACCACGTTGAGGGCGGCGGTCGTACTGTGGACAGGAGGCTTGTCCGCGAGCGACGAGGAGGCGGCTCGCTTCTTGAGCAGCTGGACCAGCTTCTCGAACTTGCCAGTTGCGGGATCTCTGCCTTTGTCAGCTGCAGGAGCGACGTTGACGGCTGCAGCCGAGAAGCTGCCGCAGCGGTAGAGCGGCATTGGTTCGCTTGGCCTGGTCAGGAAGTGCGACATGGAAGGTGGCGATGCGGGTGAGAGTGGAGGGGTGTGACGGACGACCGCTGGAGGTGTCGCGGAGAGGTGAGGCGAGGGATGTTAACACTCGGTTACTACCCAACTCTTTATGTTGGCATGTTCTGCCAAATTGCATCAGTGCTTGCTACCCTTGCCGTACAGTATTACTCATTCCCGGCTGATCGCCACTGCCACCTGCAACCAGGAATGTAAAGAATCGCCACGCGTCAAGAATGATGCATTCACGGCATTCTCTTTTGGTGCGTAGAGTCTTTCGGCTTCAAGGCAACGTTGACGCCAGGTGGCGAGGGTGGTTTGCTTCTCTCCCGTTTGAACATAGGGGCACCTGCCTACCCTCGTGATTGTCGAGATAAAGACAACAAGCATTCCGGGGAGTTGCGTGGCTGGGCCCTTGGAGAGCCAGCCAGATCAACTACTACTCTCAAATAAGGGTTTAGGTTTAGAGTAGTAGTTGATCGGGCAGTGTCTCTGTGTTCTCAACCCGACCACCATCATTCTCGCCAGGCAACGCCCAAGCCGAAAGAGAAAAGGAAAAAAGAAGGAAAAAAGAAAAGGAAAAGGAAAAGAAAGAGAGACGATGAAGAGGGTGGCGCTGGTTGCGGTGGCACTGCAGGTGCTGCTGTGTGTGGTGGTTCGCCTGCCGCACGGGGCAGGGCAGATAGCAGAGGATCCCCAATTCAACGTTTCAAAGATAGAAAGCTTCTTCAATTCATCGGGGCGTCTCCCCTCTGCCCAGCCGCACACCAACAACTGGGCCGTCCTCGTAAACAAGTCCCCCCTCCGCTCTTCTTCTGCCATCAGCACTTCTCTTTTCTTCTGCTCATTATTGTTTCAAACAACAATTAATCAAACAACAATCTCTGCACCTGTGGTGCACAGGTGGAGACGTCCATCTTTTGGCACAACTACCGGCACGTGGCCAACGTGCTGAGCATGTACCACACCGTGCGCCGTTTGGGCATTCCCGACAGTACT